>JAYMSL010002755.1:0-13680 GCA_036897195.1 Plantago coronopus | reverse complement strand
TAAATATGTGTTGTTCTGTGTCTAAATACGTATTGTTGGGTGCCTAAATATGTACTGACCAGCTGGGCCTTAAAAATAGACAATAAATACAAAAAAAAATAAAAAAAAATCATGGGTCAACCCGACCCGCGAATTTCAGGTTTTTTGTGGGTCTAAATATGTGTTGTTCTGTGTCTAAATACGTATTGTTGTGTGCCTAAATATGTACAAACCAGCTGGGCCTTAAAAATAGACAATAAATACAAAAAAATAATAATAATAATCGCGGGTCAACCCAACCCGCCCGGGTTGACCCGCGAATTTCAGGTTTTTTGACCACTTTAAGTGGTCTTTTCTTAAAATACCATTTAAAGTGGTCTTTTTAAACAATTTGTACCTCTCATTTGCTACTCCAACATTCTTACCAACTCGTACTAGATTTGAACTCGAAAAAAAAGATGTACTGTCTCAAAACATTTGTATACTTTATTTATAAACTCGAAAATAAAAAAAAATAAAAAAAAAAGATGCAACAATACATATGTTGATTAGTAGAATACTAAACGTATATTGATGGTAGATTCACTTAATTTCAGTTGTATTCAGTTGAGTTAAGTTCGGGTTTGCGTAGTTAATTTATACTTGAATTTAGTTTAGTTTATGTTTTGAAATCCGGTGGGTCGACCTGAGTTAATCCGGACCCGGTAGACTTACAGGGCTGAGACCCTCCAAGCCCGGGGCTCATAAAAATCTGAGGTCAACCCCAGTTAACCTGATAGACTTTGTATTTTAATTATTTAGAAGTAATTTTTTTGTATATTTGAATTAATGTAATTATTTGACTCATTTTATAAAATTTGTTTAATTATTTCTAATTCAAATGAAAAATAAATGTTATAATTAAGTGTTTTTTTTTTTGACAAAATGTAAGTTACATTTTCCACTTATGTATTTAACAAGTTTTGATATCATTTTAAATTGAAAACAATTCATTAGCATCATTCTATCATTTTAGATTAGTTATGATACTAACATATACTTTTAATATAAACTAGAATCATTTGAACGTTGCGTTATGTTGTATGTACTCGTGTTGTGGTTATGTTGTGTTTTAATGGTGAATTATATAAAGTTTATCAATATGTATATAGTTTAGTATTTCACGTTTTCTAAAAGTTAAAATGTGAGAATTAATTAAAATTAATTTTTTGTCTGCACTACGTACCTTAAGGTAGTTCTCTTTTAAGTATATTAAGTATAAGGAGATAAATAGATATATAGTAAGAAAAAAAAATTATAACTACTTCAATTTAAAAATCAAAATATGAGAATTGGTCAAAATAAAATGTTTGGTATATTAATACCCCAATATAGTTCTATTATAAGTATTAAAAGAAGGAGAAATAGTAAGAAAAGAGAAAATAAATTAAGAGAAAAGATAATATGAGAAAGAAGGGTGGAATGAAAATAAGATAAGTGAATGCAGGTGTGTGGATGTCAACGGATCATGATCCGCTTAAATCCGTCCAGGATCCGTTCACGTTTTGTTTCATTTTTATTTAAAAACAAGCATGAGTTTAGGTTTGGGTTAACACCTCTGCTCCCAACATCCTAACCTATCTAACCATATTTATTTTTTCTGTAGATGAAGCGGACTGTGAACGGATCCTGAACGGATTTGAGCGGATCATGATCCGTTGACATCCCTAGTGTGGAAGGTGGAGTAACATGGAGTAGGGAGTGTATGAATGAGTATTTAATTAATCTAATATTGGTCAAAATTAAATTAAATGGTCAAATTGGTATTGGTAACCGCTTTCACTATGTTTTTTTTAGTAATAGTAGATTATCAAATTATGCATATATACCTATTATACATATATATATATAATCAGGTTTTTACGAGTTGACCCGGATTAACCTGGCTCGGTAGGTTGGTCGTGTAAACGTCCGAGTCCGGAATCAAAACATATTAGTTTAGTTAATCCATTGAGTTAAGTTTAGAAATGTTATGGGTGGATTGAACGGGGTCTTAGTCAATTTTTTTTGGGGAAGACAAACTTTTTGGGATTGAGCTGGGCCTTAAACAAGTAACTAGCGGATTGTTTGACACTCGGTTAGGGAGCTGGGTTAAGCATCTAACCGAGTTCAACAGTTTGATTTACGTTTGACACCTTAACTAGGCTTGGCAATGGGTCTATGGACCCGGTCGGACCGATCCGTTTCGGTCCACACTTGTATGGATCGGATTCATCGAAAATCCGTAAGGTTCGGATCGGATCGGATGTCCCACCAACAGCTCTCTTTTATTTTTTTTGGACGACTGATTGTGTCCGGATCCGATCCGATCGGATCGGATTTGGCCCGATCAATTTTATATTAGTCCGGATTTAGATCGGTCCGGACCGGATTGAACGAATGTCCACGGTTCGGATCAATTTTGCCAGGCCTAACCTTAACTCAATTTTTACCATACTCCTTTCTTCTTTTTCTTTTTATTTTGATTTTGTTTGTTTGAAAAGGTAAAGTGAGGATCAATAATTTTTTCTTTTTAAATTTTTTATTTCTCATCAATTAATAAACCACCCGGGAGTCATAAGGTGGTGCAGTGGTAAAAGAATGAAGTTGCATGTAAGAGGTCTTGGGTTAAAGTTTTGGGAGGCACATGTTTAGATGTATATTTACTTGATAGTTTGTAATAGTAATAGTTTGTCGTTTCAAAAAAAAAAAACCATCCAACTCCCTTAAAATCAATCATATTCTTACACATTCTTAAACGTACATCTACTTTCTTACACACTTTTACACAACCTACTATTTAATCCCCATAAAACCTATAAATCATTAACCCAAATCAAACAATTTTTTTCCACTACCAAAACTTCAGTTACTATTCCTCAGTTAAGAAATACCGATAACTCTACAACTTAACTGAATTCCAATCAACCACTAAATATTTTCTCATATGATTTAGAAAATGTCGACTTTTTTTTTTTGGAATAGGCAAAATATTATTAAAATTATAAATTGAAGTGTACAATAAGTGCAAAAGATTTGCACCATAGAGCCTCAACCAGTAATATGTAACCCGCAAAATAAACCATGTCCATCTAGAGGAGGGGAATGATAACCGATCTGGACGAAACCCAAGAACAGCCAAGCACTTATAGCTCATGTCGACTTTTACAAAACTTCTAAACATAACCGAACCGAAAAGATAACCTCCCTGATAAATATTCCTATATCGACTGTTTCTCTTTCCAATTACAGCAACCGCGTTCGTCTTCTACAATTTCGTTTGACGTTGCAGAAACCTAAGACAGTTAAACCTGATTGATTTCCAGAAATTATTAGTCCTTTTTTTTCCTTTCTGGTCTTACCTCGAATTAGTCCCTGGAAAACCCTAAATTTACCCCTTTTCCACCCCAACCAAATCAAAAATCTTCCCAATTACTGCAATAATCGCAGCACCAATTCACAAAACCCAATTTTCTTCACAGTACTGCTTCTTCTTCGTCGTCCCCTTTCCCATTTTGCCCAATTTTACTCTGGCGACTACAATCATCATCGTCTGTAAATATCCCCTTTCAGATTCCTCAGACGCCCATTGACATCGATACTTGCTCTTTCCAATACATACAATAAAGCCCCATTCTTGTTTCGTTTTCCTAAATTAAACCCCAGCTTTTTTCTTCTTTTCCCTTCCCTTCTCCCTTTCAGTTTCGAATTTGAATTCTTGCTCAGCTTAAATGCAAGTCCATGATCTTCCTTGTAAACCTTCCCTAGACCCTCCTGCACCCGATCCCTCAGCCATGTCCGTTGATGCTTCCCCGATCCGTTCGCCCACAAGCCCAGAAAATAGTACCAAGCCGGATGTTGTGGAGAATGATGCTAAAGCAAGTGTTAGTAACAATAATGGTACCAGTGCTTCTGCTAGTGGAGCTGTGGTTAGGAGAGAGAGGCCTTCCAGGGCATGCACTCAAAGGGCTGCAGCTAGAATGCAAGCTGCGGCCAAAGCTGAGGCTTCTATGGCTGAGGCTGAGAGGAAGAGGAAGAAAGCGAGAAAGGAGCGATTGTCGGCTAGGTTGGTGAAGGAGGAGTTGTCTGAGGAGGAGGAGGATGGGTCTGGTGGGGAGGAAGGTGAGGAGAGGGAGGAAAATGGAGGGGAGGACGGTGGAGGCTCCAGAGTGCAATGTAGTAAGATAATTACACCACTGCTTGGGGAGCCGGAGCCTTCTCAATTGCCCCGGTGGAATATTCGGTCTATGTGGCAGCTGGCTTCCATTCTTAATTTCTTGAATGTATGTATCTAGTTGAGAGTTAATGTGGAAAATGTAGTAAGATTCGTGCTTTATGGTGATTGATGGTGTTTGCGGTCTAATGCTGTTGTTTTGTTATTGTGTGGTGCAGGTTTTTAGGCCTTTGCTGAATATTAAAGTTGAATTTTCTGCGGAGGAGCTTGAGACGGCTTTGATTTCTCCGAATAATATGTTGGCTGATGTTCATATGCCGTTGTTAAAGGTCAGTGCAAGGTGTTGCTTTATGGAAAATGTGTTTATCAGATTCCTATGCTAGATTCTGTTGTAGTTTGGCTTCCGTAATGTGGTTGGTCTAAACGCTTTTAGGTGTGTGTATGTACATTTATTATGGACTTCAAACACATTCTACCTAGCTCAGTTACATACACATTTGATTTGTGTGCAAGATAGAGCGCTGAGTGTAACCTCACTATCAAAAAGTGTAGTTAGATGTAAAGCACGGATTATATTTACGTATAAATATATATTACTATTAACACATATTAGGAGTTTATGGCGGCTATGGAACAGTTCCATTGGGTTGTGATTCAAGTTTAAAGATCTTTTTTCCTGCCAAACTATAACTCCTCAAGGTGCTAGTCAAGAAGTATCTTTACTCTTATTAATGTCCCCATATCTTATTACTGTTGGTGTTTCTCGATAAGAATACAAATTGCGGTTCATTTTATTGAGTTCACTGGATCTGCTGCTGAAGATTTGGTACTATCTGATGTACATCAAAGCTTCTTAGAGGTCATTGTGTTTTCCTTACGAAACAGATAGGCTTTTAAGAAATCATTAAGGGATGCACGGAGATATGAAGATATGTAGTTTCTTACTCGTATGATCAGGTGGTGAACTCTTACTAGTTCACTTGAGCATGCCAAATCTGGGCAGGGATCATTCAGAGTACATAGCTAAACACCTGGGGAATGAATTATTAGGAATAAACAAAATTTCTTTTGATTTATTTGAGTATACAGATAACATCCAATTATGGCAGTCTGTTTATTATCTCCTCGTGATTTTTATGAGTCTTTAGCAACTAAATCCTTCATTAATTCTTTTTCATGATTTTGATTAATGAGCAACCTAAACTTCAACCTCCCACACCCATAACGAAAAGAAGGAATATTAAGCATGGCCTACATCTTAATACTAACAGAGGATTGGAGTATGACTTTCATGGTAGAGCTGGCTTATTGATGAGCTGTCTCCACCGACTCACACATGGCTAACTTATTCCCAATTGTGAATTTCATGTTCATTCTCCATTTCAGTAGACATAGCTCAATTCTTATTTACTGTAAATTGGATTTTCCTGAAGCAGTTGTGCACGACTAGATAATTAGACATAAGTTAGCAGTTACCAGAGGCTGCATCACTAGACGAATATGCTTGCGTGCAACTGTTTGTTATAATTTGTTTTTGCTGCGTCAAGGCGCAAAGGTTCTAGATTGTCCTCAAACTTTGATTGTATCATCAAAATTACATGCACTTTACTGATGTGTATAACCAATAAAACTCTCTGTTGATGATCTAGATTGTCCTCAGTTGTAAATAATCTAGATAATTATCAATAAACCCAGTTTTTTTACTTATCCCTACGAAAAACCACTTCACACAGTAGTGTGATTACAGGAATGTTCCAACAACTTGGGTGATTTGGGTGTGTTTTTTTCCTTGTGTTTGAAGTACTAGTTTCTCCTTTGAAGCCCACTTTTTCTAAGTATATTTATTCATGTTATTGTCTATAATTTTTTTGACATCACACGTTGATCGTATAGCAGCTTTCTGATTCGCTGTTCTTCCCTTCTTTCATTTTCCCCTGTAGGCGATTCCTCCTGTAACTAGAATGGCACTTGGACACAATACATGGATTACTGTGCTATGCAGAAAGTTGAGAGACTGGTGGCATTGGGTAACTTGCTGTCAACCTTACCCACATTGTTTGGAGGTTGGCTAGATCAATTTTTAAGTATCCTGTCTCATTCATATATTGTGGTGCTTTTGCAGGTAGCTGAAGGAGATCTACCTCTAGTTGCATCGCATGGGTGAGTACAATTGTATCTCAAAATGTCTACATACTTTTCTGTTGGTAATTTCTTTGGAAGCAGAAGTTTTGCATTTTCATGAGTTTGGTTTTTTCTGTAGGGCTGAAGTTGAAGCATACAGCGCCCTGGATCCGGGAGTTAGGGTGGTGATTCTGAAGGCATTGTGCGATATTCGTGTTGAGGTATAACATTTGTTGTATTTCCTTAAACCATTGAGCAAGATAGTTGGTTCCTGTTCTCTGATTAGGCTAAAATTTGGGAAATTTTGTTCTCCATACGGTTGAATTGTTGGCCATTCTGCATAATAACCTGAATAAAGAATTGTGGGTATGGAAATCGCATTGGTCCGTCAAGGTAGTAAGTATTGGTGTCTTTGGGTGTCAGATTCTTTTAGAATGGTATCTCTGTTAACCAACTAGACATTTGATGAATAAGAGTACTAGTTTTAAGGTTTCAAGGGGAATAGCATACTATGTCACAACATTTATGTGAGGGATTGAGTCCATGGGACACGAATTTAAACTTCAAGCCCTTGTAGTGGTACATTTGTCAGTCACACAATCCCATAATGTACAGGGGAGTTATCAAAGTGAAAAGTACCAGTGTGTTCGATGATATTTTTAAAGGGAATAGTGCTGAATTTTGTAACATACTATACATTATTACTCCGTCCGTCCTACCCTGGACTTCTCGTTTTACTTTTTGGTGGCCCAAACACCTACTGCCCATTCTACAGAAAAGAATTTGTCTACTTCAATCAATTTAACCTTATCATTTCCAGTCATAATCTAACTCAGTTGTAGATTTTGTCACTCTACCAAACATAAAGTTTTCCTGGATGCTTACGAAACAAATTTTGCTTGGCACAAATTATGCCTGTTTGTTGCTATTGTGTTCATAAATTTTTTTCCTTCATGTTTTCTTCTTTCTTTCTGAACTCTAGTGATGCAATGTCTCATCCTGCAGCAAGAAGATGTGAGGAACTATATAGATGACTCGATGAAAAGAGGTGGTCAGCTTTCATTATTTCGGAAAGAACGCCTTGGTGGTGATTCTCACGGAACTTCATATTGGTAAGGATTTATATCTTTATTTGCTTTCTCAGTAAGTTTTAATGACCAACATTCTATTTTTATATTGACAGCATTGCACTTTTGATTTACCTTTCCACATGTTATGCAGTGACAATATATTATGCCTTCACTGTTTTGCTAAAATGTCTGTCCACATGTAGGTACGAAGATGACCCAGTCATTGGACAGCGACTGTACCGAGAGATCAGAAAGGTTGAGGTGAAAAAGGGGAAAGGAAGGAACATTCCACCGATCCCCCCTTCTTCTTATCAATGGGAAGCAGTGGCAACAAATTTAGATGAATTCCAAAATGTCATTGTAAGTCTTGGGGAGGGGGTGTCAAGTCTTGTTACCCTTGATTGTTATATTTCTTCGAAAAAGCTGGATGTTTATCATATTGAAGCATGCAATAGTCAATGTGATAGCCTACTGCTGTTTTTATCTTTTTTGCTGTTGTTCCTCTCCTTCGTAGCCCCATTTAAGTAACTGTGAGGATGTGCAAGTCTGGTGCTTGAAGATAAAATGCATATGATTAGCAGATTAGAATGTTGGACTCAAGTATGGCTATAGCATCTAAATGCAAAAGCGGGTGTTAGTCAGTGTAGAGATCGGGGAGTTAGTTGATTCAAGTTTAACTGGTTTAGTTCCTTCTTTCTCTCATTCTTTTGCTTCTTGATATGCATATGCATGTATTTTTGGTATTATTACTCCTGAACTGTTTGAATTTGGATACCGTGTCATTCTTCTAGGACATTGTGTCTGTGCTGCTTCAATGCTCATCAGCCACCTCTTGATTGCTAATTAGACAAGGCACTTTTATTCTGTTATTTAAAGACCTCTCTTTTGTTTCTTGCAGGAGAAGCTCTTTCCAAGTAAAAATAGGACAGAGGTCTCTGTTGCAAAGAAACTTAAAAACGACATGCTTCCTGAAATTGAGAAAGTCCACAAGGTGATCTAGAGATACTAGACTGAAAGATAAACCCAGCTATATTTAAATCCCATTTTAGACACTAGTCACTTCATAGATATATATTTTCTGTATCCTTCTCTGTATTTATAAGATCTGCCTTTGTACAGAGGAAGGAGAAACAGTTGAAGAAACAGCATAGACAGGCACTTATGCTAGATAACATGATCAATATGGATGGTCTTGGTGCTGCTGGGCGTTCTCTCCGTGATAGGAAACCTGTCACTTATACGTTTGGTATGTTTATAATGCAACACTCTTATTGCTTTTTGCAATATAGTAATAGTTTTTTATATCAAGTTATCGCGAGACAAGAACCATGTATGTGTCAGATAGCTTGCCGTATCTACATTTTTTGTGTTTCCAAAATCTTTCTAGTAATTCTTCTTGAAGATTTAATTTAGTTACACATGTTTGATATATTTACATTTCATCTTTCCTTCTTTCATATCCCCCATCTTATATACTCTGCGACTCTGCGTATCCAGCTGTCAAACGTAATATGGTTGAAGTTTTAGAATCTTTCTTCTTCTGTGAGGCCAAGTAGTACCCATGATCTTAGTTGTGGAAGCTAATGAATTGTACACAATGCTCAGTTGGTAAGACGCTTCACTTCCAACTAATAGGTCGGGAGTTTGAGTTACCTCTTTGCCGTTTCCAAAAAAAAAAAGAGAGAAGTAAACTGTGTCTTTTCGTATATGTATCTTGATTTCGTGAAAGTTGTTTATCATGCACTCCTTGAATCACTGGTGATTACTGATTAGCATGTGATTTGTTATCTAAAATGTATGCATTTATTTATTGGGTGTTCAATCAGGTATGGAGTATATCACATGTTAATTAAATTTGACGTTATAAACATGTGATAAATACATATTATACATATTTCAGTTGTCTAAATCACACGTCTAGTTAGACGTTAGGGTGTTATGATATTTTATATATGGGGCCAGGGGGAGCAATCATGCTGATGAAATTGTTAGTAATTGATGCAATTTGAAGTTAGGCTACAAGTAAGAGGTGGCACGGAAAGATTGTTGGCCACAAATGGGTATATGGCCCTTAAGCATTACTAAAATCCACGTTTGTTCAAGAGGTTTTCTCTGATGGTGAACACGTTGGAGCTATATGTTTTTCCCCCCTGCAACTTCATTTGTCTATTGACGATATGATTGTATTTCGGCATTTTGCCATTTTAACCAATGTGTTTGGCTCATTATGTTTTTCCCCACTTATGCAGATGATTATGATCAGTCAATCAACGAGGCTCTAAAGGTCCCCAAGTATGGAACTGAGTACATAGAGACTCCGTGATACTTATTAGTTATTACTTATACATCCACATGTGCATGTCTCTCAATTTCTTCTCATGTAACCGTCTTTTCCTGTATTTGATCTCATATTAGGAAAAAACAGTCATCTCCAAGACCCTATGACAGAAGGGATCTGGTAGTCAAACTGGAAGCTGCAAGAAATGGAAGATCTACGGAGCCTTCACAATACTCAGAAAATGTCTCATTCAGCGCACCGTCCCCAGATTCCTTGGGTGATGAATTTTATGATGACGGCGACGATGATGATAAAACTGAAACACTGGATCGCAGGTAGTTCATTATCTTTCATTCGGAATTATTCATTATGTGGTATCGGTATGGTCTGAGAATGGCATAGATCCTAGATGTATCTGGTCCAAAATCTATCTTATCATCTTTACTGTATTGAATCCCATTTATCTGAGAAACTTTCCACAGAACTTCTGTTTTCGGATTTCAGGGAGTTTTTCTCATATAAACTTAACTGGTATCTGAATTGAGAAATTATAATGTCCAGTTTTTAGAGAGTGGTAGATTCTCTGCTATAATGATTATGATTTACGCCTTCAACAGAAGGGGGTATTTATGCATTTTCTGCAAGTGCTCAGTAAATTTCTGAAGTAACTGAATTATACTGTGATATGTCTTTTAGCAATCGCAGAAAGCAGAGGCCTCAGCGATACTCTGCAAGGGACTTTGTCGAAGCAGTCTCAGACAATGATCCCGATTTCGATAGTGATGATGATATAGTAGGTGAAGTTGTTTATGATGATGATTACCTCAAAAATCGGAAACGGGGAAGGAAGACATCAAGTAGCTCTGAGGGCGATGAAGAATATGACTTGGATCAAGAAAATCACGAAGAAGATGAAGAGGAAGAACCAGATGATATCCTCAGCACGAGTGAAGATAGTAGTGACCGGGGCCCGAGATTCAAAACTTTACGGGGCCGCACCAGGAGAGAATCCAAATTGAGATCAGTCAATGATTTTGATTCAGGACTTAGGCGTAGTAACAGGGCTACCAGAAACCGCATAAATTATAGGCAAATGGAGATGTCCGAGTCAGATACTGAACCTGACATCCGAAATGCGTTTGAGCAGCAGCCGCAACACCAACACCAACACCAACACCAACATCATCATGTTGCCGATAATGGAGAATTTTCAATGGACAGTCAAGATTCGGAGAATGCTGATGATAAGCAGGAGATGCCCGAACATCAGTCTGTTGAGGAGCAAACTGAGATGGTTGTCGATAATAAGCAAGATGATTTACCCAAACAGGAAAATAATGTCATTGATCGAGAAGATGTAGGTGTAACCAAGAGGCGATTTCTTGATTTGAACGAGCTGGCACCTGGTTCCGGCTTTGATGATTGCCCCAACCCGAAAGACGAAGATGGTGATGGCTAAACGAGTTTCCCTTATACCAACCAATAAGCTACTAGAATCAGTCAGATGTTGTGTTGGGAAGCTGATTTGTATGATGGACAACTTGATGAAGGAAGTGACTATTAGAATGTGCCCTTCCCTGCCAAAAACTTAGATATACAACCCATGCAGTTTTTCAATGTTCTCCTGCTGGGAGCAGAAAAAATTATGTAAATTTAGTCATTTTTTTAGTACTTGCTACATTCGCAAAGAAACATCTGTGATATGGATGAGAATTTATATCCTACTCTCCTAATCCAGTCATTGTAACTTACTTTCTAATTGATACTATTATTATGTAACAATAGATGTTTCTGTCTTTGTAAAATGCCATTCTATTTTATGTTAATTCGACTGCTCTAAACAAGTTCGAGATCTCAGACTGTAAGAGCTATGCTCTGGTCCAACTCGAGTTCTCGACTGTAAGAGCTACAATGGATGCTATGGAACAGCATTTTTGTTAGGGCTAAAAAGGTGAATCAGATTGCTACTACCAACTACTAATCTTAGTTGCTATTCTCCTTCTGGGCAACAGGTGCATCTTTGTCTTCACTGTCCTCCAATTCTTCTGCAGGTTTCGCATTCTGCTTCTCCTCCGCTTTCTCAAGAGCATGAATCAGATTCGCAAGACATTCGTCTGGACCTTCCTTTGCAGATTTAGGCATCAAATTCTCCGCAACATCAGCTGGCGTAATGTCAATTTTTTCAATCAGCTTCTCGACGGTTTGAAACAGCGGATGCTCTTCAATCTGCAGGTAATTATTAGCAAGCACCTTAAACCCTTCATATCCGCAGTACGAGAGTTCAATATGCTTATCCATTCGCCCTCTTCGTGTCAATGCAGGATCAAGCTTGTCCACATAGTTCGTCGTGAAAACAATCAACCTCTCCCCAGCACAGGCCGACCATAATCCGTCTATGAAATTCAGCAACCCGGACAACGTAACCTTACTCCCACTACTTTCTTCTTTCCCTTTCGACGCCTCCTTCTTACCCTTATCAGCCTCTTCAGTAGTCGCCTTTTCCTTGTCATTCTTCCTCTGCCCAGTCAAGTTCAAAGAACAGTCGATATCCTCAATCACTATGATCGACTTGCCGGTCGTCTCCGTCAGAAGCCTCCTCAGCTCCGTGTTATCCTTAACCGACGTCAGCTCCAGATCATACACATCGTATTCCAACAAATTAGCCATAGCAGCTATCATAGTCGATTTTCCGGTTCCAGGTGGACCGAACAGCAGGTATCCCCTCTTCCACGCCTTCCCTATCCGCTTGTAAAAGTCCTTACTCTTACTGAAAGTCAGTAAATCATCGATAATCTCCGCCTTCTTGTCAGCCTTCATCGCAAGCGTCTCGAAGCTAGCCGGATGTTCGAACACTATGTGACTCCAATATGTCCTGCCACCTGTTAAAAAATAAGATAATATTAGGTTAATTCCACATCCACATAGAAATTGAAATTTCTAAAAATGTTCGAGTTTTTGGATAAGATAGAAATTGTACGACTACCTCCATTAGTATAAAGCTTTCTCTGCTTGTTTTTCGACTTGATCTCCTTCCCGGTGCTAATCACATGTTCCAGGTAAGCACCGGTTACAACCGCCTTATCCCTCTTATGGAACTTGAGCTGGTAAAACTTCTTCTCAGGATCAGGAAAGTGCGAAAACGACATCGTCTGCTGCTGCGGAGTCGGAGCTTTACCCAAATACCACCATACCTTAACCCCATTAAACTCATCCATCGTCTTCTCCCTCTCGTCCATCGACAAGACCAGCTTCTTCTTGGGCATCTCCCCCTTCAACCGTCTAGCATCATCCGAATTTTTGGTGCTCAGATAGGCCTCCACGAGAGCATACGCCTTGTGAGGACGCAGATGGGAGCCCAAGTACTCGTTGACAGTGAGGTGAACGTAAGGGTCGAAGAATCGGGAAACTCTACGAGTCCATCTCTCGAGGTAACGGTAGAGATGGGGAGGGCAGTAACGACGGAACATGTCGAAGAAGAAGATGAGTGTGAGGAGAGTTGAGCCGATGGTTCCCCAGTAGGGTTGGGGCATCATCATGCTCGGAAACGGAGTCATTCTGGTGTGTTTGTTGTTGTTGATTTTTAGTCTGTGTTTTTGGTTTGTTTCTGGACTCTGCATCTCCTGTTCTGCTGGTGAATGGATTGATGGTTATATAGTCAGAATCAGGAGCAGGGGAGCAAGGCCCACAAAAGGAAACTTCGACCTATTTTCGTAATTTTGTCATGGTTTACAATAGAGCCTTCTTTGCGAAGAAGGAAAACCAATAAAGTAAAGATAACTATAGTAGTAGTGTAGAAGTACTATTTTTATTCCTTCTTTTTTCTCTAAAATAAATACCTAACAATCTATTTTTTTTTCTTAAATGTATAGATTATACTAGTGTGAGTTTATTAAGTCAGAGAGAATGGTATGCGGTTTTTTTTATTTTACCCTAGAGGTGATTGTAGTTACACTTCCCATCACTATCGCGTTACTGTAGCACTAGATCCTTACACTGATGGGGATCAATTGTGAAAGTGATAACCGATCTTTTTTTTTTTT
>JAYMSL010002754.1:0-13686 GCA_036897195.1 Plantago coronopus | reverse complement strand
GTATAAAAAGTAGCTGATGTTCTTGGAAAATGTTGGCTTTTGAATGGGAAATATGATAGTTGACTGTTGTGCTTATCTAATTTCTTTGGACATTTGCAAGAGCCACGGTTTTTACTGACACCTACCACTTTCTGTTTTAAGTTGCTCAAGTATTTTCTCAGTTCGAAATGGAACTTAGATTGATCTTGGGATTTTATGGAGACCCCTGGTGTTGAAAGGAAACTATGGAGTATATTCGGATAAAGTGAATACAAACTTAGGGCCCGATGATAATGAGTTGTATGGACTCTAATACATTAACTAATACTGTGTGGAGAGTGTGGCGTCCAAATAGAGTTATTGACACATTAGAATTGAAGCACTGAACAGAAATAACATGATGGATTTGCTTTGATACAATTTTCATGAGCTAGTCTTGAATTAAAATATGAATGTAAAACGGCTTGCCAGTGTTGCATTTCTCTATCGACTAATTATTGGTGAACTTTTGGCTCCATCAGCTGTTTTGTTTCATCAGAGGTCACTAATATGCTCTATTGTCAACATAGTTATATGTCAATAAAGTTGTATTTTTATTGCGTTTACCTTATGTTCCCTATTACTTACTTGGGTTGTGCTTCCGCTTTCATCTCTTGACCTGTGTCTTCCAGCTTAACATGCTGTTTTCATTAGTACTTGTTATTTGACTTTTAATGTACTAATGCAGATTTTTGGAGCTGCCTATCTGGGACCATTAGGACATTATTTTCACATATTACTGGACAAAATTTTTAAGGGGAAGAAGGATCCAAAAACCGTTGGAAAGAAGGTATATACTACATGCTCTATTCTGTGGTCTTATAATAATCTGTAATAATATCGATGAACATGAGTATGTGAGTGTTATACTCAGTTGTAGAAAAGTAAATTGGAGCTCGAATGAATTCATTTCAGGTGTTTCTAGAGCAGCTGACCATTTCACCTTGGAACAACTTGTTTTTCATGCTCTACTATGGGCTAGTTATTGAAGGTGAGTCTATATGGCGGTTTCTCAACTTAGAATTATCATGCATCCACAGTGTGTGATGAGTATGATTTACTTTGATAAAGTCTCAGACTTAGCACACATAATTATGTAGTGTGGAGCTTATCTTGGCCATTGTCTAGATCATCTTTATTCAGAACACCCCATATGGATTTTGCTTCTGCGCATTTGTCAATTGTTTATTATATTAAAGTATTTAGACCTTAGACTGGAACACTTTCCATTCTGGACTTGCTCAGTTCTTGGATAATTTGTGATATACATAATATGTTTAATATTTGAAAAGAAAACTTTTACTGATCTTAATGTTGAAATGTGCACAGGGAGACCGTGGGTCCATGTGAAAACCAAAATCAAGAAGGAATACCCAACTGTGCAGTATACAGCATGGACAGTAAGCAAGATTAACTTTTGTGTTTCCCATATTGTTAACTGTTTCACAATATACATAGGGCTCTGAACTGATTATTGCCCTGCCGCAGTTCTGGCCCGTTGTTGGATGGATAAATCACCAATATGTGCCACTACAATTCCGGGTTATTCTTCAGAGTGCTATTGCCTGTTTCTGGTATGTACTTCTTTATTTTCTCGAACTTAGTCCAAGAGCTTTGAATCGTACTTCAAGTGCTGGTAATTTACTGTTCTTGGTATTTCTCCTTTTCTCCAGGGCAATATTTCTGAATCTAAGGGCAGCAAAGTCTGTGGCTCAGAAGAAAAAATAGAACCCATATGCGAGGAGGAATGTGGATTTCTATAATTTATAGGTCTTCAACTGGTAAATTATTAGGCACTCGCATAACTATGTAAACGGGAACTCTCGCCTTGGGTTTGCATGATGAACCTGTGGACTAAGAGTTTTTAGGATTATACTTGGAATGTCTCAGTGCAGTTAAAGGCCGATTAGTGTTGCAATTACCTTGCATTTGAACCGTACCGATTTGAACTTCTGTTGTGTTTTTACTATGATTTGTGTAAATTGGTGATTTTACCCTGAATACTGTGAACATACCAGTTGCTCTGTAGTTCAACTTTTAGCCACCTTCAATAATCTGGATCCCCCCTTGAACGCTAATGAGCTAGCGGACAGAATGTCGAGGATCACAACTTCACATTATAGTTGTGGCCCTCTCGGGACCAGTGTGAAGTGTGGACTGTTAAGTGTCAAGAATGGTGGCTACCCAGCTATACGTTTAGAATTGAAGTGTCAAAAGATCGATATATATAGTTGAGATGCAAGTTGATCAGATGCAAATAGTTGAGATGCAAGTAGTAGTAATACTTTTCAGGGACTGTCAAGTGTTAAGAATGGTGGCCACCTCGAAAATGCGAACTTTTGACGACATACGTATGTACACAGCATATACATTCCCCCCTCCTTCTTCGTCTTCACTATTCCACAGTACATAACAGCGACAGTTGCTTTGACAATTGAGGATCAGAAACCATGATTGAGATACTGTTCGCTTTGATATTCTTAGAGATGAGTCTGATCATCATGTTCGTCTCCAAGACACCACTTAGGAAGCTCATAATCATGGGCTTCGACCTCCTCAAGCGCGGTAATGGCCCCACTGTGGTGAAGACAGTCGCCGTGACAATCTTCATTGTGATGCTTGCAACGTCCTACAATGCAGCGGCGATCCAGCAGCGATGGAACCAGGAGGGTGAAGTTACCCCTACTGTAGAAAGAATAAATGACATGTAGAAAGAATTTCCTAAAATTTTCATGTGGGCCCATGAAATTTAGGGAATCTGCTCATTACATTTTTTTCACTTTTTTATTACTTTTTGCCTATATTTAGGCATAAATTTCATTTTAGGGGATCTGATGTTAGTTCTCTTAGAGCATTAACATCAGTTTCCTTATAAAATATCACCTAAAACTTACCCTAACTCTCTTCCTTTAAAATTTTCCGTACGTATTCAGTAATGAAATAAAACCAGATTCCCTATTTTATACATAAAATTCAAAAATAATAAATCGGTTTAGAAAAAGTACACTGCAAATTTTTTAGGGGATTCTTAAATCTTTGCACGTGTAAAGAATTCCCTAAATTTTTCCTGCAGGCTCATCAAATTTGGGGATCTGCTGTATTGCATTTTTTCACTTTTCCAGGATTTTTTGGTAATATTTAGGCACAAAATCCATTTTAGGTTAACTGATGTGAATGCTCTTACCCCCTTTTCCCTAAATTTTGACCTAAAAACCTAATCCCCAAATCCCAATCTTCTTCTCCATTTCACTCGTCCCACTCCTAGCAACCGTCATAAGGCTCTCTCCAGCAAAGGCCGAAGAGAGCCTGAGCGTTTTATTGAGGCGCTCCAGCAGCGCCTCAACAAAACGCAAGACTGAGGCGGGACTGAAATGTTCAGCCGCGCCTCGTAAAATTTGTTGTGTAAGTTCTGTTGTCCGAACTGGTTTGTTCCTGAGGTTTTAAACGGGACGTCGTAAGTTCGAGTCCTGTTTCTGTCACTTTTATTCCCTTTTTCTTTTGCAAATTTTACATTTTTGTTTTAACATTTATTTTTCTTTATATATTATAAATATTCATCTTTTATTTCAATTTGTGTTTGAAATATTTACTTTAGTTTATTGAAATTGTTATATCTTTTATATTATATAATCATATAAAATTAAGGAGGATATTTTAGTTTTATAAATTCCATAAGTGTTATTTGATCTTTAAATGACGTATTGTAATTTTTTTCTTTCAAAATATTGTTATTTTAAATATAAATGATAAAATAAAGAATTCAATTTGAAATAAATTAAAATGTTGGGATGAACTGCTGGAGTAGCTTTTTGTGTTGGGGTTGAGTTTTAGTGGAATGCTGACGTGGCAGATTTTGAGCCACAAATTGAGACTGAACTGCTAGAGATAGCTTAACTCGTAACCTCCGCCTGCCACCACATCCTCCCACCAGTCGTGCCCTCCAGACATCCACCTCGGCACCTCCATCTCGCGTGCCACCTCTGCGTCGCCATCCCACCACCTCTGCGCGCCACCACTCCCTCTCATCCTCTACCTCTGCGCGCACCACTGGGCACCACCACATCCGCCCATAAGTCTCCAGAGCCAGTTGGTCACCACTATCACCACGACTTCTCAATGTTCTTGCAATTTACTAGTAGTAGTTGTTTTTCCAAAAAAATTAAATTATTGCAAATTTCGGTTTGAGGTCGGTCCCGTCCGGGCTGGACCGACTTTAGAACAGGTCCGATTATTGGTTATATAAAATGGTTCCGATCTAGTTCGGTCCAGTCGGATTCTGGACCGATATGCTAATCCCTACGCATCAAGAATGGTTGCTACTTGCTAGCTCAAGCTGTACGTTCAAAATAGATGTGTCAATTAAGAATAATAATGGAACTTGAGGTGCTAATCTATACTATTATAAAAGAAAAGACGGTCAGGGTAGTTAGCAGACCAAAATTTAGTTTTTTAAAAAAATTTTTATTTTCCACTCTAGATAATTACCATTCTCTTCCACATAATTATTCGTACAAGTGTTATATTATTGTTTTATATTAATCAAATTATTACCTCTTTTTCGATAAATTATTTTAGAGAATTGAACTGCTAGTACTGTGCAGAACATAATAAATTGGGATTAATAAGAGAAAATTTCCTCGAGAGCCCCAACTTTTGACGACATACGTGCACACACATTTAGGTGTGGATCGAAGCTGCAGTAGCTCATCTGCTTCGTCTGAATCGAAAACCAGACCCCTACCAAATTCCCCTTCTTCGTCGTCTTTACTATTCCACAGTGTCCATAACACCAGTTGGTTTGACAATTGAGGATCGGAAACCATGATTCAGATACTGTTCGCTTTGATATTCGGTGAGATGACTCTGATCATCATGTTCGTCTTCAAGACACCTCTCAGGAAGCTCGTAATCATGTGCCTCGACCGCCTCAAGCGCGGCAGTGGCCCCACTGTCGTCAAGACAGTCGCCGGGACAATCTTCGTGGTGATGCTTGCCACGGCCTACAATGCGGCGGCGATCCAGCAGCGTTGGATCCAGGAGTCTGAAGTTACCCCTACCGATCAGATTCTCTTCTCCACTCATCTTCTAGAAGCTTCCCTCATGGGTAATTCTCTATCGTTTGCTTCTCTAAATCTCAATCCTTTGTTAAATTATGCTCTATTTTACCAACTTTTTTTTTGGGAATTGGGGAATTGGCTTTACTAAATAAGTCTACTTTATTAATTGAAAAACCTTTCAAGTTTTCAGCTAGGAGACTTGAGTTAGCTAGATACTGTATGAGTGACGCTGATTTAAGGGAGACATGAGGATGAATTGGTGTTTGTGGCTTTGTGCTCAAGTATCTTTGCATTAGTCTCGTTATGTTGTATGCAATTCAGTGGGCTAGCTACTCCAGTGCTGGCTAGGTAGTTTATACATATGGTACATGAAGTTTCTGTAGACTATGAATTTGAGTTTTCACACACAATTCTTTACTTTACCATGCTAATGGAGCAGTTATGTACATTAGAGCCAATATAGAAATATTATTTTGTATAGTGAAGAATGAAGACTCTAGGACACTAATTCAAGAGCTCAGGAAGAGTAATAGTCGGGCTTATACTTGAAACATTGAACTATTTACGGGACATGAAGTCTGTTAGATTTTGTCAATGGTAGTTTGTACATGTAGATTATGGATGGTATAAGTGTACTGTGTACAACTTTACATCGATACCATTCACGAATTTATGAAATTCAGCCTCTATTCTAGATAATGGGCATGAGTGAGCTAAGCTGAAACCTTTGAATATGGGCAAGCCCTTCATATGACTCCTTGAGGAAGTTTATTTGCACTTGATTTGCCTACTTTTGTCATATTAAGTTGGCATAGGTTTGGCAAGGCTAGATACAGTTATATTGTTTAAAGAGTTGCCTCAATTAGTATAGGTGTCAAATCCATTCTTCATTTTTCCAAATCTGACCTGTGAGGCAGTGGATTGCGTGATCTGCAGGAAATCATGCAGTGTCCTGTAGTGAGCTCGCATAGTTTATGCTAAGGTATTTTCCCCCTTCTTTTGGTGCGGTAGCACTTGATGGTTGTAACAGCCCAGAATTTTACTTAAAATAAAAAACGGTATTCAAGAGATAAAATGTAGAATGGTGTGTAAATTCTCAAGCCAAGCAACTATTTTCCAAATCCAGAAATGGCAATCAACACTACCTAAACAAACTTTTTAATAACAGAAAAGGAACTCTTTGACGCTAAAGTTGTAAGTAGTAAGCCCTTACCCTCCAAGTTGCTGAACTACCAGCTAAGACTAGCTTCTTGGGACTCAAAATATAGACGAGGCAAATTAAAGATGAGATAAAACTCAGTGAAAGTTTAGGGTGTAGATGAAAAATGAAGTACAGATTATGAATGTAAACCTGAAAAAAAAAAGAAGAAAATGTATAATAAATATAAATAATAAATCAATAAAAAGCATGTCATACCGAAACACGTGTTTGTTGTAGTCTCCTTCGGGCAGGAAACTATCACTGCCAATGAAATGAATGGCATAACCATCGTTCTCGGCCGGATAATTCACCTATCATTATTGGCATGGTTGGTTTCGTTGACCTTGATATAGCTTCCTTTTCGGAGAGATAAGGTTTTGGTTTGGGAGCTATAAGGTGACCACACATACATAAGCTGTCTACTTATGTCCTGTTTTTAGTTGATTTTAGTTGATTTGTTATGATAGTTCTTCTCTTCTATTATATTCATAATTCATTGTTCCTACAAAGTAAGCATATATTGAATTTTATCCTGTCTTTAATCTGCCTTCCATGGTGATTTTAAGACTTACAACCTTATGAATCTTATAAGTTGAGCAACTCGGAGAGTAGGGGGTGAGGGGTTAATTACGAATTTCTGAATGAGTTCCTTATGCAGTTATTAAAAAACATATAGGTAAGTTCGTTGCCCTTCGTGGCTTTTGAAAGCTAGTTGTTCGTTTTGAGCCTTTTAGACACCCCTAGACACCTGTCTGCCTTTTATACATTGAAAATCATTTTTACTAAAAATTGTAAATTTCCAGGCTGTTACAATTGTGGTTTATGTGTACATGTACATCAGGTAGTATTGTTGATCAGCTTAACATGTACCATGAAATTATAGTATGGTGAATATCAGTTCTGGACAGCCACTTTCCTAGACTGTACTTTTTGGTTGCAGTCACACCATCTGTGCTCAACTTTCTGTTTTCATATATGCTTATTGATAGTAATATATATTTTCTGATTTAGCTTGTCTTACTGTTTGTAAAGTTATTACTACATTACAGTGCGAAGAGTAGGCTTTATGCTAGGTGTACTAATTGGCATAAAATGCTGTGAACACTCATAAGTTTGCAGCTTAGCTATCTGCTATTGAATAAATATAGTTGACAATATTCCTTGGTTATATATATGGATCTCCTAATATATTAGAAGTCATTACTGCTATGGAGGATAATGTCCCTATTACTTGGGTACTTGTTATACAAGCATTAATCATGTTTTAAAGTCACATGCTATTGTAAGTATCTGGATGATCTTTTCATTTTTGCTTGATAAGATGTATGCCCATGGATGGTATATCATTTAATTATTCCCTATCATAGATCTATTGCCCATGAATGGTATATCATTTAATTTTTCTTATCATAGATCTATTGCTGGGTTAGCAGCATGTAAGAAAATGATGCAATAATTTGAAGCACCACCATCCTACCTTCTTCCCTATCCAAATTAAACATCATGAATTTGTAAATTGTAATGCTAATAGAGCTAATAGGAGGAATAAGTGGATAGAGAGGGGCACCGGGTATATATAGTAGTTCAAATTTTTTAATTAATGAGTTATTTTGATGAATCATCAGACAACATATTCTGTCTTCTATGTAGTACTACCTCCGTACAAGAAGAAGCTTCCCATTTTGTTTTGATACCCGTTTTTCGGTCGCAAATTATTCCAAACTCTTATTGAACAATTTTTTTTTTTAAAAAATATATTAAAATATTACCATAACTATACATTTTTAATGTAATTTTTCTACATTTTTTAACCAACATAATTTTGAAGTAATTACGACCCAAAACAAGTCAACAAAACTAAACGGGAAACATTTGACTGGACGGAGGGAGTATATAAACTCTTCTCTTGGTCTAGGCCATCTGTCCGGGTGTTCTGTTCATTTTGTTGTCTATCTGATTATTCTACTGCGTGCAGGATTTTCTCTATTTCTTGCTTTCGTGATTGACAAATTACATCACTATATCCGAGAACTCCGTATTAGGAGGAAGACCATGGAAGCTGGGAAGAAACAAAACCGTGCTGAAGATGGTAAGCCACCAGTTTCTGAGGAACTTTTTGTCAATCCGAAGTCTACAACTGAAGCTGCATATTCAGGCAATCGAGTTTCTGAGAAACTTAAAGCACTGGAAGAAGAATCCATTACGTCGAGTGAACGAATTAAACAACTTGAGGCACAACTTAATGAAAAGACTAAAGAGGCAGGTAGTGCAGAAGCCAATGCTGTAGCTCTAAAGAAACAATCAGACGGCTTACTTATTGAATATGACCGGTTGCTTGAAGAAAACCAGAGCCTTCGAAGCCAATTGCAATCTCTGGATCTAACGCTGTCACACTCTGACAGGAAAAAATCCATGTAAAAGTTGTTCACTTTCATCTTTTTGTGAAATTCAAGGATGACAGTAGGAAAGAGAGCTTAATGAAGGAAGAAAACATTAAGGTTTTTATCGCAGTCGATTGGTGAAAAAATGTAAGAGCAGTTTTGGTACTATTGATGGGAAACAAACATCTTGCATGCTTGAAAGTTAAAAGGATGATATATGCATCTCTGCATTAATATATAGATGCTGAACATCTATCAGCAGGGAGCATAATGCAGTGATGAACTACGGTTTTAACAGAATAATGACAATTTCAAAAACATTCTGCATTTTGAACTATATACACAATGTAAGATACTTTCATCTGTCAGTTAACACAATTCACTGAAGTCTATTAACGGGCATATCAGTTGATCTAATACTTTATCTGTCTCGTTCTAAACTTTGGGATGCTGATACATGTTTTCACTGGGTGCAAACAAATACCGTAGATAGATGCCAAGGCTGTAGATCGAGATGTATTAGGTCTAATCCTTGTTCATGAAACTCGGAATAGGGTTATCGAATTGGTCCAGGTGGTAGGAACATTGTCATAATAGTGATAACAGGAATGCATATTGTCAAATCTATTAGGAAGTAAGTTGCACATTTGATGTTATTAATCGTCAAAATCACCAGAGAGCATTCTTCCGATGTTTATACCTTGAGGATCTTGACATGATGCTGTATCCTGAATTCCTCATTGTGTGAGACTGTCAGGAATATGTCAAAATAGCAGCAAAATGTTCTTCTCTTCTTCTGGACTTCAATAAGATATTTACTGCTTGAACTTTTTGGTGGTTTACCTCGTAAGGTCTCGATTTTGAAGACAGATGAGGCCTGTATTTCCTGCCATCCTCCAGGACATGCTTTTAAATGCGAGTTGTATTCCCCTGCTTAGGGTACGTATACTGATATCCTCGGTTATCTCAACATTGTTACACAGGAGTATGAAAGATTTAGTTCTTGTAGAAGAGCTTTATACACGGTTGTTTCTCACATAGATGAGCTAGATTATATGTAACTCTTCTGATTCTGGAATATGTAAGAACACTATTATACATTATTCTTGTCTTGTTGCTCATATAATTATGGTCTTAATGGAGCTGATCACATCAGACTATGCTGTTCATGACATATTCTGAACTTCTACAGTCGACTGCACTAACTTAGGAGGGAAGTTCGCCTAAGATTGGCGTCAGTGATAAGCCCTGTGCAATAGGCCACGATTACAGTTTCGTTTTCAAGATACGTTTTGGTAAAGGTAAACTTATTCGAACAAATTTCGGATCACTATACACACGATGTTTGCTTTTCTTGTGCAAATCTGGAATCATGGATATATTATGATAGCTGCAACTTCTGTTCAATGTCTGTTTCTGTAACACAAACTCAACAGCCGAAATTATGTACATCTAGTAATGCAAAGGATAATAATGATCCTTAAGAGTTAAGACTTAAAAATCCCAATTTATTGTGCATTAGGTAAAATAGTGGCACAATACATGGACGGCTTGGTCATATGAGTTAACATTTATTCCATTTAGGCTACCTAACTACTACAATTACGCGGATTTCAACATTCTTGGGAGGTCAATCGAATTGAATGTGATACGAACGTAGTTTTTTTTCATGACTACAGTACATCATATATCCGAAGCACGAGCGGTTTGCCAAACTATACCGATCTCATCTAAAATGTGAACAAAGTCCAAGAATACCTTATCATGTGAAGTAGAAAAGGTGTCAATCTTGCCAAGTTCAAAGCAAGCATACTTTTTCCCTAATTGTTGTATGCAGGGTAAAGTAGGTGTAATTTGAGAAAAAATCCGTAGCATAATCAGACAGCACTTGGGCCAGCAGCCAACAATATTTGGCTGGATGAAAAGGTAAATCCTTCAAGTAATTAGTGGTTGTTTTTACTTGTTTATAGATTAAGAAAGGAGATGCGTTTTAATTAGTGTTACTTTCGGAACTTTACATCAAACGAATGACTAATCACAACCATTTGTAGTGAAACTTAACTGTAAAGAACTTGCCCGAAACATACTTTGATCTATAGCTTGTCATCTTCTTATCCTTAACTCAGATTTGCAAATCGGGTAAACACATTGTCTTAATTATCATTAAACATTAAACAACCATCATCAACAACTGTTGATGGATTGTAGCTTAAATTAATAATCTCTATATAGTTTTTATTCCAATTTACATAGAAATCAAGAAATTGATTACTACATAGTACGCATACTAAGATGTTTCTCTAGTACAGAAGCTCAAACAAGGGTCCTTTTCGCGCAGGAGCGTGTCGGTGTTGATGGCAGTGATCACCATTATTCCGAGAAAGACCAAAACTGAGAGAGCAGAGAGAGCCAGCATCAGCAAAGGAGCAACCGGGCCCTTCATTTCTTTAGCGTATTCCGCTGAGGCTAATGCCAGAAATGTCATCGGGAACGAGTAAGCCCACCACGTTACTGTGAACCTCCTCATTGATTTCTTGAATAGTACCGGCCTACATATCTGGATAAACACAAGAAAGAAATGTTGGTTAGTTGGAGTTTTTGGCAAATGTAGTTTATTTACAATGAATACGTTTCCTGTGTTTCCCGTTCGCAGAGGAAACAGGAAGCGTGTGAGGGGACAGAGGGAGTACAAAAAATAGATTTCGATTGTAGATAGTGAAAAAGTTGCTATTTGGCTCATCATGAGCAAGACATGACTTTTGAAAAGTTGTATACATAATGTCATGCAGTCTGTAGCAAGCATTAACACTTAGAGGGAACAGAATTATGGAGCAAATTGGACGGTTAATCATTTTTCTATCTCCTATAGAACTTGTTTGCTTACCAAGGATGTGAAGAGGAACAGTGAGAGGAAAAAAAGCATCTTGCATGGCGTGTCAAAGCTGCCAGAAATACTACTCCAAGCCAAACTCGCAGTACTTGGTGCAGCAACAAACAAGAAGAACACCGGCCTCAAGATAGCCGGAAAGCGATTGGCACCTGATAACCGTTGATAAAGGGTGATAAAAACGACAAGGTAGTGAGCCAAGCCGAGTGTAAATATGCAGACGGCGCTCTCAATCCATCCCATCCTGGCTGCGGCCCAAGCAGCTACCAGATTCCCTATAACAGAAATCTGGCTTGTAGGGTTCGCAACCATGGATAAGAACTTCTTTTCGGTTGTGAACCATTGGCCGTAAATTTTTACATCAAGAACCACAACCGGCATAACGAGAATCCCCCATAGTATCTGTATCGGGAAATGTTTTAGGTATCCATCAGGCATTGCTTGAAGTAGAAGCAGCCATGAGATCCAGGGCGTAAACATGTAATTTACGCCTACGTGGTGCAAGAACTCTGCTTTCACCATTTTGAAGTGAAATATCAGCCTCAAGACATAGAGGCATGAGATTAGGCTGAGTGTGCATAGTGTGAGCCACCAAAGGAGAAGATAAGCCATTGAGGGTAGAGCATGATTGTGGAAAATGATGTGAATGGATTGGGTTTCATTGATTCCTTCGGTTAGTGTTTTCCATAACAAAACTTGGCTTCCGAACGAAAGGGTTATTCTGAAGTACCCCGCATGAAGCCTTGTTAATATTGAGCTTTCGGGTTCTCCTTTAGCCAAAGTTTCGTTGTTTTGTGGACTAGAGTCACTTGGAAGGTCGATAACTATTCTAATAGGCGACTGAGGAACTTGATCGCTCATTGTGGTGATCGATAAGCAAGAGCTCGAACCGGTTTTTTGAAGAAGTTGTGTATGGTTGTTGGGGCTAACTTGTGCTGAAATGTTTGGGATGGTTCTGAAATTTTGGTATTGAGTGATGTTTATATAGGGATTTAAGAATGAGAAGTCTGAGTCAGATAGGTGATTGTTCAAGGACATCAGAAGGTTTGGTAGAGAACTGGCACTTTGGATTTTTAATAAAGCAAAATTGAGATTGTATTATTTTTTTTAGAAAGCTTTTTGACTAATTGGCAAATGAGGCCACCAGTAAATTTTCTTTTGGTTTTGGTTCTTATGTCTACATACATCTGTGTAATATGGCCAACTTGTTTCATTGAAATAAGCCTTAATACGTATTACTGTTTACCTGATGACAACAAAGCACATCTCAACTAGTAATACGCTTCTCCAACCTAATAAGTCGGAGTTTTTAATCATCCCTTTACCGTTTCAGTATTAATGTTTACCTGCAGTTGAAGGTTTCTGTTTTTACTGTGTTTTGTTTTTGTCTTAATTGTGTATTTAGGCATGAAAGTTATACTTTATGTTAGCTAATTTCATTGGTTTAATGATTTGTTTAGTAATGTGTCATAAATCTTGACCAATCTTGCTGAATCTTCTTCTTATCTGGACAGCAACATGTGTACGGAAGTAGTGCCTTTTGGAGTGTAGAGGTGATTTAATTGGATCACTCAACTTGCTTGCTATTGGCTATCAGGGATATGACCTCAAATTTCTCCACTTTTAATTCTCCATTTTCTCATTAAATATACTCCTTATTGCCTAATTACTTTATCATCATATGAGCACCCAAAACTTAAAAAAAGAATATATTTTTAGTCTGGTATTTATGTAATTGTAATGCATAATTTAATAATACAAAACAATGGAAAGGAAATAAATTAGGAAATTACAAGTAAAAATGAATATATATGTACAAAGTAGAGAAAAATAAATTGGAGAGTAAAGGAGAAAGAAGGATTTTTGAGAAAGGGGACAAATACTAAAAAGGGGAATCTAAATTACAAGTAATTACAAATGAATAAAAATATACAATTAATTCATGAACTACTAAAACCATTGAACGAACCTCTAAATTTCAATTGACATTACATATTTAAGAAAATCAAGTAATCAATAATAATAGGGCGCATTACGCTCACACCCTACTAAGGTTTCTAATTACATCTAACCCCCTGCTAGTACAACAATAACATCTAACCCCCAAAATCCAATTTTGTGTTGACTTTTCTATTTCGAAAT
>JAYMSL010002753.1:0-13687 GCA_036897195.1 Plantago coronopus | reverse complement strand
AAGGATTATATATTAGTAAAAAAAGAAAAAAAAAAGAAGCACCGGTTTGTTTCGGGCCAAACCGGAAACAGATCCGTTTTGACCCAGACCGGACTGAAAACCGATTTTTTACAAAAGCGAGGAACGGAAACCGAACCGGTATCGGTTCGGGGCAGCCCAAAAATCGAAATTCCGGTCCGGTTTTCCGGTTTCGGTCCAATATTGCTCAGCCCTAATTGTTGGTTGTGGTACTTGGGTGTTGAGGTCTTTTGACGCTCTTGTCCTTCGATTCAACTTTTATGTCCGAAGTCATTATATCTCGGGTTGGGTTTGGGTGGGTTTCGGTTGGATTTTTGTTGGATTTCTAGAGTTCTTATCGAGGACATCTTCAATCAATTATTAACATGGACGGCCCTAGCACCATGGATTGGTTGGAATCACCCCTCGAAAGCTTGATTATGAGTGAATTGTCATTCCGTACTCCCTAATTCTTGGCCACCCCACCTTTCTTGGGGTCGGACATACTAGAAGATGGGTAGGATCAAGATTATACTCTTTTAATCCTTATTGAATCCGGCAGATTCCGATGTTCTCAATCGTTAATTATGAGTTAGGTTTCTAGTTTGCTCCCTTTATTGGGCAATGGTTTCTACTGAGGTCGAGTTTTCTCGTCTTGGTGTTACTAATCCCGCACCTAGAACAAAGGGTAAGCTTCTAGAATTCTTATTCATGGTTTTTGTTTGAGAGTTTGGGAATGTTTTTTCACTAATCTTTTTGTGTCTTAATTTCAGCAGGTTTAGTGGTGAAACGTGATTCTAGTCCTTTGAGTTGCTCCTCTTATTGGGCAATGGTTTATTCAATTGAGTTTATCTCAGTTGTGTAAATTAATCCCGCACCTTAAACTAGCGGTGAGCACTTATTGGATTCATGCTAGGTTTTGCTAGGCATTTGGCTTCTGTTTTTTGGTGATGTTCTAATGTTTGGTTCATGGTATCGGTGGTCTGTCTGAGGGGTCTCTCTTTGTGAACTTCGAGAGTTGGTGGGCCTGTTTTTATGGGCTTTTGGGGGTTGTAAGTCTTTTACTTTGGGTTTTCGGGTTATGGAGGTGTAGGATCACAATCCGATTTGTTGATTAGTTAGTCTGGTTCGGGTTTGAGCTTTCTCATCCTAATTTTGAGGTGCAAGTCTTTTGCACTTTGATGTAATTTTAACATTAAATTAATATAATTTTGCCGTTTCCAAAAAAAAATTATCCGGTGCAACCTGAAGTTGCTTGAATGGAACTTTCATATTGGACGGGTGAACTACGATTGTAGACCTATCTGCTTTGGTTTTGTTTGCATCCATGTGACCACTTTCACGTCGGTTCCTTTGGAGGTGTAACCTTATTTGCATAGGAAAGCTTAGGGTTCTTTCATGTATGAGTTGTATCGTATCGAGATCTGATGGATCGACGCCATGGACGGGTACGAGGGGGCCCGACACATTTGTACCGCGCCTCCACGATCATGATCCTATCCGACTACACGAAGATCTCATCGAGAAGATGCAGACTCCGCATACGAAAAATGTGCAATATCAAATTTGAAATTGAACTATTTATACAACACATAAGAAAATTGTGCAATATCAAATAAGAAAATTGTACAACATTAATTGAGAAAACCGTACGACATTATTTGTGAAAATTGCACGAAATTGGCATTACAATAAAAATTTGGACTCCTAAAATTATTGGGCATTATGCGCGTGTCCTCTTCACAACGGGTTAGTTCAATGTTGCGAGATGTTTGGACATCGGACGAACATTTTATGTGAACCCGTTGTTCACCTTGGAGACGTCGACTGGAACAAGTGCGCTATCGAGAATGCAGCTACCAATAATAGTACCATGGTTTCTGTTCAATGTTTGCCAATGGTTGCCCAAAATATATTGTGCCGCTTGCAGTTTAATATCAATATTAGTTCATAACTTCATAATTACAAGGAAAGAACGCGACAAAGATTGTTAATAATTACTACAATTAATTACCTGGCATAGCTCGCATCTGAATACCAACCAAGGGGTCTAATTAATAACATCGCTCATCTCTGAGTAAGCAAATATGACCGTGGTGTATGGCCTCCAAGGCCATCCAAGGTATGTTATACCTTCGGTGCACACGAGAGTGAATAAAACAGTAGCCTGAATCGTCAGTAGGATGATCTCTACCATGGGCGGTGACATACGGTACATTGTCCCCGGATATGACATGGGCCTCAGTGTGCTGCAGATAGATAAATGAATGCAATTAGAAATTGGTATTATATTATAGGATATATAATCAGTTGAATTGCACCAAATTATTACCAAGTGAATTGACGTGCCATCACCGAAGATAAAATCCACGGTCTCTTCGACGTAGCAGTTCATGAAAAAATGAGTACCAGTGTCTTCACACAGGGTATCCTGAATCCCCAAGAACCGGCAGTTGTAAAATGATGCCATCTGACCCTTTATGTCAGTGCGGCGGCTTGGTCCCCATCTTTTGCGACGGGTCGGGGTTAAAGATTCATTTACTTCGATGAAGCATTGAGTTACATAATAACTAATTAAACTATAGAAATTATACAGAAAAAGACAATATTCCCTCCGTTTTTTTAATAACTTCCTAACCCTCACTTTATCTAGGATTTAGGTAAATTAATAAAAATCATTAGCTTGAAAAAGAGATTCAATTATTGAAAGCCACAAAATGAAGACTTACTAAAATTTGTTATAATAAAGTAGTTGTGTGTTAATCCAATGTTTTAACTTTTAACTCTACACAGGTGTTTCGTACGTGTTCTCTATTTGTAATCGACAATTCGAATATTGTAATATTGTAAGAGTTTGTTTGGTGAAATAATGTGTATTGAGATTTGATAAAGTGATATTTGGATGAATGATTGATTTTAAGGTAGTTATAATAGTTTGATTGTATTGTAAATTGTTTTTATTAGTTGGTAATATTGTTTGTAATTTGTATTTGAAAAACATATAAAATAATACATAATTCAAAGAATATTAAGTAAACAAAAAATTTGTAAAGAAATTCGGTAATGTTGAATAACTAAAATATACTATAACTTGGATATAAAAGAAATACTATAGCATTTTGACATTTTCTTAAAAAGACACTCAACCAATACATTTGTCCACAACACAAACAATAAAAAACATTTTGCCTAGATTAGTTACAAGTTGCAGCGGAGAGAGAAATCAAGAAGCCTAGTAATCACAATTCAGCAAAAACTAGATTCTCATAAAACTCAACTAAAATCCAGAGACAAACAAAAAGCACCCCTATGAAATCCACAAAATGAAGACTAGCTAAAATTTGTTATACTAATTAACTAGTGGTGTGTTACTATTAATCCAATTTTTTAACTTTTAACTCTACACAGGTGTTTCGTATGTGTTCTCTATTTGTAATCCTCTAAAACACAATTCGGTCAATTAAGTTGCACCAAAAACTACATAATTTTATTGCCGAGTAATTTTGTCGATAGCTCTTTAATTTTATTCGACTACAACTTTCACTTGCAAGTCATATGCCCAAAGAGGTGGCATGCCCAAAACACATCTAGACATCATATGTTACTTTAACCCACTTGCTTTTACCAAAGAAATTACTTGTAATAAAAGACAGATAACCAAAATGTAACTAGGTAAATGCAATTCAGTATGATTAACATAAAAGGTCATTAAGGGAATTAATTAACCGCAAAAATAAAAAGGAAGTAATAAAGAACTTACATTGAAGTTAATATTAACCGCGACGAAGTAGTCCGACAAGACTTGAACGGTTGCGCTAGCCTTCGTTCCGAACTGCTTGGCGGTCACGTCGAACACAATTGTAGACCTTTGGTCAGGGTGGCGGCCGTAGAACGTGTTTTCTAGTTGTAATAGTCTAAGACAATTCAGTCAATAAGTTGCACCAGAATTACATAATTTCATTACCGAGTAATCTTATCGATCTCTTCAATTGAGAAAATCATACGACATTATATTGTGAAAATTGTACGAAATTGATATTAGAATAAAAATTTGAACACAGAATGGACATGGTTTAAGAATTGGAATTAGCACTCTCTCTATTGGATTCTCTTTCTCTTCTCTTTATCTCTTCTTTTTTCTATCTTTTTTTGTCTCTTGTTTTCTTTCTTGTTACTTTTTCTTATTTTCTTTGTCTTCTTTTTTGTTTTCTTCTTCTTTTCTTGGATCCGTAAATACTATTTTAATCGATATTTAGTTAAAAAATGTTAATATTATTCTATACAATATATTTAAATTTGATAGAAGATTTTTAGAAAAATTCTAATTACTTTAATTCAACAAAAAGACTTTTTTAGGTGTTAGGCTAAAGCAGGGGGTTAAAGATAAATGGATTTGGGGTCTAGATGGAGAGTACTCTGCTAAGAGTGGCTATAAGGTGTTAATTAATGAGGAAATTAGGGATGTGAACACAGAATGGACTAGTAAAGTGTGGAACAAATTTGTATCCAATAAGATTTGTGCGTTTGTTTGGAGAGTATGCATGAATAGAGTCGCTTCGAAAGACAACTTAATAAAGAGGGGTATTTTTCTTAGCACGGATAACTTGCTTTGTAAATCATGTAAAACGGAAAATGAAACATTATGGCATTCACTTGTTGCATGTCCTTTTGTATCCAAAGTATGGGATCTCGTTATGGGGTGGGTGAAGATCAAATTTAATGTTGGTGTGGATTTTAAAATATTCATGGAAATTATAAGAATAGTAGACCGAGAATTAAGCATGATATTTGGTTCCTACTTTGGCACTCAACTTTATGGAACTTGTGGCTTGCAAGGAATAACTTGGTATTTAACGATAAATCGGTGACTCCGTGGATTGTCCTTGAACATGTAAAACTCAATTGTTGGTCGTGGTATAATGCTAAACTTGAACACCGTAGAAACTTTAATTATGTGGATTGGTCCCTTGAACCTATTATGTGTTTGTCATAGCTGGTGGATGGTATTATGCTTGGTATGGTGTGTGAACAGGTAGCTGAAGTTGATGGGGTGCTGACAGGATGAGGCGCAGGACTGGGCTGTGAGACAATCAGAATGAGTAAAGATGGTGGAGTACAGGCGTGATGAGCGGCAACAGGAGTAAGGTTGCTTGATGCGACCTATAGATGCGGATCCTTATTTTGGGGTGTGTCGGGCTCTAGACTAGCGTAGCATTGTAGTAGGATGGTTTTGTATTAAGCCCGTGTTTTACTAGGAGGATGATGGGTAGAATGTATTAGATTCTCAATGTAATTTGGTTGTGGGGCTTCGAATATCCGACTTTCTGTTGCACTCTTTTTCCTTCGGGGGTTTTTATCCCGAGTGGGTTTTACCCTCGAAGGTTTTGAGGAGGCAAAGTCTGTCGGGACATTGTGTTCGAAGTCAAGGTGGAGGGAGTTCGGGGTGAGGCGTTTGGTTCGGGTGGACGAGGCAGTTGATGCTAAGTCCACAATTGTAATTAACAAACTTAATCTAATAAATTATTTTGCCGTTTCAAAAAAAAAGAATAAAAATTTGAACTCCTAAATTAATTATTGGGCCTTGTGCGCGTGTCCTCCTTGCAACGGGTTAGATCCTACCCTTGTTAATGTTACGAGATGTTCGGACATCGGATGAACATTTTATGTGAAGCCGTTGTTCACCTTGGAGACGTTGACTGGAACAAGTGCGTTATCGTCCGAGAATGCAGCTATCAATAATAGTACCAGGGAAAATTGCAACTTTGGTCCCCTAAGTGACCGTCCCCCTCGCTTTTGGTGCAGGGGAAAATTGCAACCAATAATAGTACCAGGGAAAAAAAATCCGGAGCAGCTCCGATCAGGGCGAGCTCTGTCGTGGACAGAGCTCCTCCAAGCTCCGATCGAGAGCTATCCATGGCGGAATTCTATTATGGTATCAGAGCCATTGGCTCATGCACATACCTGTGTTCGAATCCCCGCGGAGACCGCCTCCACCCATATTTAATTCCACTCGATTGGCCTCCCCAAATGAGGTTGAAATCGGCCACGAATGCGTGGGAGTATTGGGGAATTCATATATATGACTAGATTCCACAACTCTTTACAAGTTCGAGTTTTTGGATGAGATGGAATTCTATCGAAAATGTCACTAAGGGAATTAATTAACTGCAAAAATAAAAAGGAAGTACTAATAAAGAACGTACCTTGAAGTTAATATTAACCGCGACGAAGTAGTCCGACAAGACTTGAACGGTTGCGCTGGCCTTCGTTCCGAACTGCTTGGCTGTCCCGTCGAACACGCTGGATCTTCAAACTTGATCCTTGAAGCTTTCCTAAGCTTTCTCAGCAGAGTACTTCTTCCTTCAACAGTTCAGCAAAGGCTTGCCACAACTTTCTCAGCTTGGTCTTCCTTCTAGCTGATCTTCAATCACGCCTATGGTTTGGTTTGTTGATGGGGGGTTTGTTCTAATGTGTTTGACACTTAGTTACTTATTGAACAACAGGTATCAAACTTGGAATAGAAGACTCAGTCTTCTCTTTGCAGAGATGAGTATTCTACCTTGAGCAATAAGATTAACTTCTTGTTCAGAAGAATGAAGCTAGGATTCAACTTCTTCACGAGTTGTTAGATCTTTGGTGTTCTGGACTTAGAAAGCTTGGTTAATCAATAACACGGCTTGAAGCTTTCTCAGAGCAGGAGGGTTCTTGGGTTAAGTGTAGAGCTCTTTGCAGTCCAGTTGTTCTTCGAATTCACACACACTCATCCATTTCTGGAATCGTGTATTTATAGTGTAAGATGGCTTGGATTCAAAATAGTTCCGTTGAGAAGGAATCAATCTGTTGGAGCCATTTAAACACTAATCTCATAATAGTACGCTGATGGTATTTGTCTTGTAGTAGACACACACCAAATGCATTGTACTTGTGATAGTACAGTTTTCCATCCGCTATATTTGAATTCTCAGTTAGCTAGAAGTTTCCTGGAGTTTTCAGTGAGCCTTTTAAAAGAGCTTTGCTGAATGTCACTTCTCAGTGAACCAGCGATTTCTGAAACAATAATCTCTCAGAAACCTTTACAAGATTTCTCAGAAACCATTACTCAGCAAGCTGATTTTAGGCAGGTCTTAGCATCACTTTTCAGCGAGCCAATTTCAACACCTAAAATTGTCTTCTTGGTAAATCCCTGATATTATGTTATTCTTTCACTTAAGTGATTTTCACACAAAACATATAGGATTAACCTCATATCACATAAAATTTTGCAACACGCGAGTGAAGGTAACGGGTTTCAGAAAATCTGAACTACCTAAAATATCCTCTTTTCAGTAATAAAAACAATCGGAGTACCTATTTATGCAAAATTGATGAAAATTTGGTACCAAAATGAAAGGTGAGCCTCCTTTGTGTCATCAAAATTGTAAAAGTTTAGTATTTTTTTAAAAAAAACTATAATATTAATTTAGGGCAACTTCTCCAAAAGTTTACTTTTGCTTGGTAAAATTAATAAAAATTCAAATCCTTTAATTTGAAGAATCAGTGATCAGCCTCTAATAACAGGAGTCAGTCTCTCATAAATAATACATCTAATATTTTTTATACTTTGCCAAAATTTAAAACATTATCATTAAAAAAAAAGTGGGCGTTTCCATATGAACAGAATGGTCACAAATTGCTGTTTCTATTATACACAAGAAAAGGCAAGCCTAAATTCTGCAGCTAACAGAAATAGATTCAGCAAGTCAGCTAGTTAGACGACGAAATCCGGGTCACCACTCGGTACAACAACACGAAGCCAGGTCGCGACTCAGTAGCACCAGCAGAATCGACCTGCTGAGTGTGGTCTAGGTCTCTGAGGGGATGGTTGTTCCGAGATAGCTTCTGTCTTGACCTCTCTACCGCATGGGCGTGCACCAGCATGGCGCTCTAGGAACAGCTCCGATAAATTACTGTGGACCAGACCCGGAATGAGGATTCATCTCGAAATCCCCTGGAACAAAAATGGGTAGCTGGTTCGATACAGCATCCCTTTTGAATCTAGATTCTCGAGGCAAACCTAGCGATATTCTGTCATGACCGTCTCGCAAACCCGAGACTCTCTCGTTTCTCATCCCATCCCTCGATGGAGCACTCAGAAGTGGGCCACCAAAGAAGATGGAGTCGCCCGTGTATGTTAGCTTCTCCGATTGCTGAGGTGGAGGAGGCCTAACCTGCAAGCTCTCCCGAGGTTGGGATGCAGGCTGCTTATCATAAGTACTGGTTGATGATGCACCAGGTACCGACAATCCTGCTGGTAGAGATGGCCTTTTACGAGCGTCTGAAGCTGATACTGGAACGGACACGTATCGTCCAGCTTCTTGGTCCCAAACGACTGATGTCCTTTTGACGTCTCTAAGCAAGGAAGTCGGATGAGAAGAAGCAGCGATTTGCAAGATGCTGTCAGTAGGTCCTGAAGGGGGGTTGTTTCTACTCGGGATGGAAGGTCGAGTAATTGGGGGCTGATTTGTGACAGGTGCAGGAAAACTAGTCGGGCCGTGTTGTCTCACACTGTGAACTTGGGGAAGGGGGCTTAGTGTGACAGTGTCATGAACATGACTAGGGCTGCTGAAACTGCTAAGACTATGAGTTTCGTATTCGTCTCTGCTTCCTTGACTAGGAGCAAAAGAATTTCTTACAGAGAGGCTCAAGTCATTTCTGACATCTCTGTTTCCTCCCGTTTCAGCGCTCATACTGCTTCTAATGCTTGCATTGTCGCTGGAACTTATTTCGGAATCAGCCAAACGGCGATTAACAACAGGGCGCATCACAGAAGAAGATGCCCTTGCTTTTGCACCAGCTTTCATTGCCTCATTCGAGTCTAGTTTAGCAAGCCTCCATGCACTGACCCGAACACCCTTTTTCGGACCCTTGTTTCTTTTATCAGCAATCTCAGAAGCATCTGGATCGACAGTCGAGGGGACCATTCCAGGCCCTAGCTGTGGAGCAACTTCCTCCTGAAATCCAATTTTCAAAAACAGAGTTAACTTGGTAAGTAGCCTACGTTGTCTAACAACAACCAGCATAATGTATTGAGAATCATGCATCAGAGTGCAAGATTTAAGTTTAGGAACAAAGTTCATTCAAGAGCTAGATGGATACAGTACAGAAATCCAACAATTACTATGACATCTGAAACTATTAAATGGTGTAAGTCGAAGCAACAAAATACCTAGCCGACAAGGAAGAATAAATATTGCACACTCGAAATACCATGTACCAGTGACATAAATATGATGACACTTTTTATCAAAATTAATTCGGTCGCTAACACCAATTCGCCACTAGTCCAGCACTTTTAAATTCATCCATAGGATAGTATGCATAAAAAGGTACTATTCACGGTCCATGGTCCCCAAGTAATTACTGGATTCATACGTGTCATAATGCAACAACCAATGTCTCAAGTTTTTTTTCTTTGAAAAGGCGAAGGTGACTCGGACCGTGCCTATTTGTTGGAGGGGAACGTCTTACCAACCGAGCGCGTCATTCTCACAAAAGATGAGTTTGTGACAGACAACAAGTTTTGACTACAGTATATTTCCTATGAATTGCTTTTGTATCACATATCTATTATAGTTAGCTATCTTATACTTTAGTTAACTCTACAGTAGAACAAATATTTACAGGAATATGTACAAGATCAGATATGTACAGACGCATCTAACTTGGTACAGTATGTAATTAATATTGGTCCTCTATAGCATCAAGGTTCTATAACTATTTGGCAAGAATGGGAACTTAAGTATACCTGATAATCCACAAAGACCCGAGGAGGGGTGCACCATGCTCCTTTATACTGCAGTCCCAAGGAGCTACCACCACTGAAACCCGTTGTTGCCGATCCAGACGGGGAATATGTGAATTGTGGGAGTTCTTCATCAAATTGATCTCCAGGAGGCGCCTCGCTCATAGCCCTCATTGCAACCACATACTCATAAGTCGTAATTCCCTGACATGGCAAAGCGATAAATCTGTTTAAGTCACATGCACAGATGAAAACTAAAACTAAAGCATTCTTAGATTATGAAAGTTAGCGTTGGTATGTGCAACTGATTCATGGATGCTGGCAATAACCTTTTTTGAGCAGAACATGTGTATCTTATTCTTATGTCTTATATACTGTTCTGCACTGTTTGTGATTTGTGAATTATTAAGATCCACAATTTCTGCTTAGCTTTTCTCTGTTCACCAAGGGGGTTTTTCGATGCTTATGCAAATTTAGAAACAATAAGTTGTATAGCTGTGTTAAAAGTTGGTCGTTCTTACAAAAACAGTAACAAGTAATAGAAAATAAAGTTTGGAATAGTTCGTCGTAGATGAAATATTTTCCCCCTAATGATAGTTTTTAAGGAATAGCATAAAATATAGGAGGTAATCGCCAGCTGTACAGGGAATCTGCCTATTTTTAGAAGAAATGTGGCAGCAAGCAAAACTTGCTAAGTTTGAAAACGCTTGAAACACCTTTTATGCACAAAAGGACAGAAAATTGCTTAAAACAAACTACCAGAACACTCCCTAAGCAAATTTGTGTACGGCTGTAAGACCTAGCATGAACATCTCAAGCTCTGTCATGGCAAGTACGACATAAAACTTATAGTTATCAAACAAAAGAAGGCACGGTAGGAAACTGGCGCTCACCTTTCTGATAAGTATAATGTGAAAAAAGAAAAGTTCACACAAGGGTATACAGGCCACTAAAGATATTGCCGTACATAGCGCCTGCAATTGAAAAGAGATGTCAGGACAACATTACCATTATTATAAGTATAACAACTGACGTTCTCAGAAGCATGTATGAAAATCACACTACTTACCACAACAGTTGCAAATGGGGCACGCGAGAAGCCGTTTCCCAACCTATCGACTATTTCTGCCTCCATGTGCCTCTTATTTGTGAAGCAGCGCACCATCACAGTAAGACCAACTCCAACTTCAATAACCAGCTGTGATAGAGAGAGTCAGTCGTCTCAACTTTTCCAGCGCAATAAACACACATAAATTCGTTTACAAACTTACCCAGAGTACACTGAAGCACATTAGCAAGATAAAGCTCATATAATTCTTTCGGCCCACACAATTATTGAGCCACTGCAATGTCAGATGAACAAATTAGTTACACAAACGTAATAAAGTCATTCACATTCGCATCCATTCCACAAAACAGCGCAAGTGCATCATTCGGAAACTATAGGTATCAAATAACATACCCGGCAATGGTGATCAAATCCATCCACACATTTGTCACAGCTTCTGCAATGTTTACTGAATTTACGAACCTACAAAGAAGCAAATGTGGTAAGACCTCAACTAGAAATCACAGAATTTGCGCAAGCTATAAAGAGTTTATTACAGTAACCAGTTTTCCTACCTCGGCATTGCACAGCGTGCAAAACAAGGCATCTTCTGCAGTGCCATCCTGCTCAGCCGCATCATCTGCTTTGCGGCAATCTTCATGCACAAAGATGGCACAGAAAATTCCTCCAAAGAAGTAACAAAATGAACGCCTTTTGGGGGAAGCTGCTTGATTATTGGATCTTACAGACTCAAGTGATCCCCTCCTGCTGGAGTTTGCTCCAGCATAAGAACCCCTTGAAGCTGATGATAAAGAGGAACGCGACCCATTGCTAACTTCATCGAATTTTCTGTCCATGCCATGCGTTATTGATTCTGGATTTTCCCTCGGATTGTTCATCAATTCAGGGTCAAATCTATACATGATACCCGGGTCTGCTGGGTTAATTGCAGTGGCGCGAACATAAAGAATGAAAACCAGTAGCACCTGAATTGGAGAGATTTATTTGTTAGGAAGTTCTTCATTATAAAATTATTAAATATCCAAATTTTATGCATTGAAAGATACGGATTACTCATCCAACAACAAAATATAGTTGAGTTTCTTATGTTTATTTTCAACTCAAGCATTCAGACAAACAGTTTTGTTCATGTGCCAGAAAATTTTGGTTTTATTAACAGTAACATGCAGTGCATGAAATGGAATAATGTACCATAAGAAACATCTGGACATAGATTCACATACCACAGGGGAATAGACGGCAACCAAAGCAAACTCCCATATCCGGCCTCCGACGAAAGGTGCAAAGAAGGCATAATACGCTACGACTAAGAAGCAAAAAACTGTGATAGCAATAACCTGCAAATGAATCCAATGTTTGGCTCAAGCTCATTAATACAAAAGGATGATGTTTTTCAATGAAATCGAACAAGCACTCATCATCAGATTAGAGCAACACGCAATAAACTTCCAATGAAGAGTCAGCTATCACTAATTCACCATCCCCACAAGCATAAATTCAAACAACAAAAGGATCTGGCCACTAAGAAAAAGAAACATATGTATGAATATTTGGGTTCTCGAGCCCGCTGTTTCCAACCACAGCATCACCACTAGAAAGACACCACATCCACACTTAGGTTCTACGGCTAAATTAGCATAGATTCTGAATGAGTACCAATTCTGATGATACAAGTCTTATGCATCTTCAGCTTATGTCAGGGAAGGATTCCAATATCATGTCAATCTAATGCATCCCAACATTTTGAGACTGATTTTAAACATATAAATTAAGTAGCTTGGAAATTAGTACATACAGTCACAAAGTGACATAAAATATTTTGTCTTTCTTGTTAATTACAATCCAGCTACATTGAATGTGCATATGCTCGAAGTGTAACAGACTTTAATGGAGTTGAAAAGTGAAAGACTTCCATATTGCATCAATGGATATGTAATCCGGTAAAAAGATTTCAGAAACAAAATGCCAGCGTGCCCTATTGGATTCCGAAAAGTTTAACAATAGAATTGGCACAGTCAAACTAATATATAATCATATTGCAACAATGGAAATGTAATCCAGTAACAAGATTTCAGAAACACGATGCCAGCATGGCCCTATTGGATTCTGAAAAGTTTAACAGCAGAATCGGCACTGTCAAACTAATAAATAATCATATTGCATCAATGGAAATGTAATCCGGTAATAAGATTTCGGAAACAAATTACCAGCGTGACCCTATTGGATTCCGAAAAGTTTACCAATAGAATCAGCAGTCAAACTAATAAATAATCTTCAACAGAACATTCAAAAGTGTCCTAACAAATTTTAGCTCAAAATCATTGATTTAAGCAGTTCGCCTACCATTTGCAAATCCAAAAACACACCATCCTATTAATAGCCTAAAAGAACAGCTCCTTTAATAAAGACTTGCATCATCATCATCTAAACTGTTGCTATAAATGCCAGAGATATCTAGTTTAACTGACAAGATGATGACACACAGCGCCCTTCGGCATAGATGTTCTTAATGACGATTCCGATTAACATACATAAATTAGGTTGCTAGCTTCTAGATGCAGTAATAGAGCAAATGCAATCAACAGGAAGAATTCCATCCAGCTATTCATAAAACAGAGATTATGATTTACGAATAGTCTAATACAAAGATTATAATCCCCCTCTATTACAAAATGTCAAAATCTAAGAACAACCCACATCTACAGTCCCATTACTCAATTGACTTACTCACAAAAAGATACCAAATTCACATTCAAACTGAAACAAGAAAGCAAGAACTGAACCTGAAAGGTGTGAGCCGGTAACTGCCAGCCATGTTTCCTCACCATCTCTATGAATCC
>JAYMSL010002752.1:0-13689 GCA_036897195.1 Plantago coronopus | reverse complement strand
TATAAACTTAAGTCTTGTTTGGTTGTTGAACAAAAAAATTAAAAAACTTGATATTTGGACTAAAATGTAATTGATTTTTTACTGAGGTTTAAAATGTAATTAATCTTCCTACGGAGGTACTAAAATTCAATGGACCCTTTCTTTTAACTTTAAGGGCTCAATTTGACAAAATGAAATTTGAATTTATGAATAGTTGACTTTAATTTGTTAATTAGGATTATCCACTTCACATTAAATTCAATTCATGTTTGTAAAATATACTCCAACTCTTTACTTAATAGAAAAACGGACCTGCATGAGGCAGAGAGTACACCACTGCATTTCCTGCGTTGAACACTTGTACTACTATTATGGTGGAATTGTTTTGCTCAATATTTAACTACATTTCTTTGGTGGTTTGGACGACAATAATAATGTTTTTGTGGTCCTTCCTATAAACAACAAGTTAAATATTATATGGAGTCTTCCAAGAAGATTAATAAGTTAATTGGCACAACGAGTATTATTAATATATTATTGATGAATCAAGCAGCAACTACATCTTCGCGAAAGCGTGGTTTATTTAACTACGCATCTATCTACCTTACTTTTCTTTGAGTGGCAAAGTTGTTGGATTGGTTTTGTATATTTTACGACTTTGTTACACTATAAAGAGTCTCTATTACTAAATAAATGGTCCAGGCTCTACATCTCTTCTCTTCTTCAATATTTTCTTAATCTTTTTTTCAAATTTGAAGATCCGTATATATATTTCGTCTTAGACTCTCTAAGTAACGAGGTGTGAATTCTGGATAGCGCGGCCATCATCAATGTACATCATGAGTTAATATCGACCCGGTTATATACTTATATTTGGCATTCGGTCTTGGATCTGACTAGAGTTGAATTGCCGACTTATAGCCCCTAGCTAACTCTTGACTACCTACTTCGTAAGGGTGATAGAGTGGTAAGGACAAGGGCGGATACAGTCCCGGCTTGGCTCGGGTTAAGCCCACCCTGATATTTTGGTTATATCCTATATATATGTAATAAATTAATTAAAATGGAGATAGTTTAGTGGTTTGACATGTGAAGCTTTATATAGTGGTTATATCCTATAATGAGGTTTCAATACTTTATGTGTGCTTTTTATTCAATTAAACTTTTTTTTTTTTGAAAAGCTTTTTAGCCCATCCAAAAAACAATTTCTGAATCTGCCCTTGGGTAAGGAAGGGAAAGTCGTGGATTCAAACCCTGACGGGGCATAATGTGGTTTACATTGAAGTTATAAGGTTGGTATGAGGTGTATAAGTGTATTGGAGTTATAAGATGGTATATGATTATGAGTAGGGGTGGTGTAGTTAAATTTATTGTTAAAAAAATGAAAAAAAGACATGGAGGTCAGATCGACTCAATATCCTACCCTAACACTTCGAAGGTCGCTTTCTTTTTCCGGAGAATCATTTTCATAGGTTATAGTGTTCGGATGGGTGCGGAATGCAACCCTTATGAATTACCATATTTGTACAACTCTTTCCATACCGTTAATACAATTTTGCCGTTTTTAAAAGAAAAAGAAGATGATACCATATACAAGTAACCGAATAGTAATGTTTTCTCAAATGAGGGAAATATCTTTTTTTTTTTCACTTTTCCGTCCTAAAAAATAAATAAATATCTGCAGCCATGTAAAGCGATGCATGTCCAACGCGGTGGACATTGACAGGCTTAAAAACTAGCTCTCGTGTAATGTAATCAATCAGCAGTGCAAACTTTTGTTGAGTAAGATTATCGTGGAGTATTAATTTCATTATTACTAGTATGATTTTAAGTGATGATCAAATCAATCAGCTGTGCTAACTTTTTTGGGAGAGGGTCCCTCCCTCTAGCTAGGGCTGATGATCAAACCAACAACTGTGAGCAGGGGCGGAACCAGGCCCGGGGCATATGGGGGCATCCGCCCTCTCTAAAATTTTAAAAACAAATTTTTTATAGGGAAAATTTAGATTTTTTTAACATTTCGCCCCCCCTAAAATAAAAGAAATAAAATTTTTATAGGTAATATTTACGGTTTTTTAAAGTTTTACACCTTCAAACTCTCGAAATAATTTTATAGATAAAAGTTCGGTCCTAGTTTGGTAGTTTGTGGGTTGCGACCCTGACTGTGAGTTGTGGGTCTTGTGACCCTAGTTTGTGGGAGACTCGGTCCTTGTTTGGTTCTGGTCTCATATTATCAGATGCTTGGTCTACGTAGTTCGGACTTGGTCAGTAATGCACTTCCAATTTGTGTTTCAGACCATATCTCCTTATACTTAAAAAGTGATCTTTTAAAAAAAAAAAAAAATTAGGAACACGTCGTCACTACCTAATGAGTGTGCACGGGATAAACCCGATTAGCTCACGCAATAGCCTACGTGAACGAAAAACATGATGACATAATCATAGAAATTTCTCCATCCCGTAAGATTCGAACCTGTGAACAAGAGGAAAGTTCACCTCTCTTTAACTAACTGAGACAGATATGTTATTAAAAGCATCTATGATTGCTTAAAATTAAATTAAAATGCTAGTGTTCTTAACTAAATGTATTTACACCTTAAACAGATCGATGTTCTTAATATTTTTTGCTCATGAAGTGTATGAATTTACACCTTAAACAATTTATGTTTTGAATTACACCACCAATGTGCTTAACTAGATTTGTAATGTTTCCACATCTCTTTTTAAAAGGACCGACTTCGTCTATTTCAAATTCATGTGAAACAGCTCGTTGTCATACTACTCCGGGGTAGTGGTCAACTAACCATGACGTGCAACCTACTTCTAATTTGGCGGTCACTTCACGTGATTTGCAGCCTAATACGTTAACCAAAACGTGCAGCATACGAAAGCGAGCAGGGCGGGTGGTGCCGTGTGATGAGAGAAAACGACAGTATGTTGAGGTACAAATTGCAGCAAAGCTCTGCCACAGAAGGTAAAAACGTGGAGAATGAGACTCACAGAAAAAAGCAGCGCCCGACTTGGTAAACAATCACTACCCAAAAGTCCAAACAGTGATAAACGGAGACAACCTTATCAAGTTTAGGACATGTATCAATCAGCAAACAACTAGTGCCACCAAAACGACAAAAACTATTCCTACTTCTGCTCTAACATATTTCATTCATTCTCTTCACGTGTTCTATTCTTCATATTTGGCTTATCACAACTCACTCACTCTCTCATCTTATCCTCTACAACAGGACGCAGACACATTCATCTACGTCTGTTATTTACCACAATCGTGTCGCAACCGTCCACGGCCATCAATAGATGGCGTTTGGACAACGATTATGGCCGTAATCGTAACCAAAAGCGTACCATAGCCTACACAATAAAGTAGTTGAACGGTTTTGTCTAGGGACATGGCTAATAACCGATCTCTGAATGCCAACGGTTATGATGCGATTGTAGTAAATAACCGACTATTTCTATCTCTATTGGTAATGATGAGATTTTTACCACAACAGTGTCATAACCGTCCGTCAATCGCTGACATTTAGACGACGGTTGTTAGCTAATCGTAAACAAAAGCGTGTTCAACAACCTACAATTAGGCAGTTGGACAGTTTTGGCTGCGGTTATCGCTGATAACCGTCGTCTAAATGCCAATGGTTATGACACGGTTGTGGTAGATAATTGATCATTGCCACCCTTGCATTCATCTACTCGTGGTAATGATCGGTTATTTACCACAACCGTGTCATAACTATCCGTCAATCGTTGGCATTTAGACAATCGTTATTACCCGTAATCGTAACCAAAAGCGTGTTCAACAACCTACAATTAGGTAGTTGAACGATTTTGGCTACGGTTATGGCTAATAAATGTTGTATAAATGACAACGGTTTGACGGACGTGTGGTAAATAACCGACCCACTGTTACCACCCCTGTTTAATATAAATATTTCATCTCATGATTTTTAAGAAAAAAACACATACGGAAGATCACCAAATTAGTTCGTAAAATGAACGGAAGGTTCTGAACTTGAGAATTTATTGCTCTGACTATTGTGACTTGCTGGTCAGAATTTCAATAACCTCAATAGTTGCAAATACATAACAGAACACACTTGGTCCCGATTCCAGAATAAGCGTAAAAAGCAACTCTGTTACGGGGGAAGGGGGTGGGGAAATATTTTCGAAGTGAAGTGCCACTGTTTTCAGGTGATCTGAAGTGAAATCCATAGTCAGTGATCCAAATACAGTCATGAATGAAGCATAAACATGAATTTCCTACTTCACACAGTATAGGTTAACAGAGTAGCGTCAACTTTTCAAAACGGGGATAAACATGACATGAAAGTTAAGCAGCACTGTAGAACAACAATATGTGCAACTATTGCTCGTAGCATGAGGCTAAACGTCTGGACTTTACCTCAATATCTCTACGTCTGTGAGTAGTTTAGTTATAACTCCAGTAGTCTAAGGGAACCAAAATTAATCTTAGTCGCAAATAAAACCATCACGTTGCTCGGTGGTTCTCAGACTATTTGTTTCCAGCAACTTCGCTGCCAGCAGCAGTTCTGCGATTTAGGTACCGGGTAACAGCATCTTCAATCCTATAGAATGCACAAAAGGTATGTAAAAACATGCCTGATACAAGTCATATTTAACAAGACAAAGACAACATCTAAGAGACAAGAATAGATGTTGAAATAGTATCATAACGTTAAACACTGTAGAAATTGATGATACTTTCTTACAAATACAGTGGCATGCCTTAAGAATAAATACCGTAGGCAAATTTTCATGACAGTTTATTCTAAGACCTAGTCTAAATATGGAGCATACAGCCATAGACCTTATAACTGAGATCTATTTATTCCCACTTGAAAATTGTAATAATGCAACTTTTCATAGGTGAATTTCTGCAATGAGACACCCATCTAGCCAGTGTCTTTTGGATGACTGATAAATTTACTTTTCCAGAATGCTACATGAAGATATTTTTGTAATAGCATTTTTCAAGATATTAAATTAAAACAAAGAACACAGACGCAATAGGCAAGTTACAAAATAAATTGTAATAGAACGTTAACCACCATGGAACAAATTGAAACCAAGTCAGTACTGTGGACGGAACAAACTTTTGAAACTATATACGCATGAGAGATGATATTTACCAAGGTTGGTTATAGAATTCTGCCAGACGCTCTTTCTCAATGTCACGGCCGGAATCAGCTGCAGCACGTTTCAAATCTCTGGCTTGAGAAGCAATTATTGCATTAATGAACTCGGCTGGTGATTGGCTGAATCCGAGAAAGAAAGCACGCCTCTTACGATGTTCATCTATTTTCTTTAGAGAAGAAGAAATAATTTCATCATAAGCATCAATAGCCTCATTCTTCTCTAAGTTGGCCAAGAAATTGGACAACTCTTTCTCTACTGTTAAAGGAACATCAACCAGCACATCATAACAAGTATTTCCAGCTGGAGAAGCTCCAGAAAGCTTAATTTTGTGCTCCAAATGTATAGGCCCAGGAGGTGTAAGGTGTGGATTTAGCTTCTGCGGAACCATTGAAAATTTCAATTTCTCTTCTCCGAAAAGTTTCCTCAAAGGTGGGTTACAGATGAAAGATGAGGTGTCACCAGGTATTTGTAGTTTTTGCATTTTCACGTACTGCCAAAGTGCAGTCAGAATTCTTGGACGTGTCTCAAGCTCCAATCCAATCAAATCTTGCAGTGCAGGTGAAAGCTTAAATTTCTCAGGCTCATAATTCATTTCCAATCTAATGATCACAGTGAACTCCTTGTTACCTTTTCTCTTGACCTCAAATCCCTCGTGTAGAACAGGTGATCGAGAACTATCCCATAAGATGACATGATTATCTGGATAAAGATTCTGATCCAAGTATATGGTAATTTTCTTGAAGAAGGATGAAAATTTTAGATACGAAGAGCTTGATTGTTGTACTCCTTCCGAACCAGGATCTCTGCTATTTTCCAGAAACCTCCCCATTAATTTAAGCGACCATGAAGGAGGTTCAACATTTTCATTCTCAGGATTAGTCTCTGTTTGGTTTGCAAAAGTGTTGAAGACATATATCCGGAGAACTTTCTGAGCTCGCATGGGACTTCTCAAGGACTCAACAATATCAGTCTTCTTTCTAGCAAGAGCAGCATCCATACGTGATTCATACTCCAGTAATTGAGTATAAAGTGCAGATTCAGGTAGTATTGCAGCCACTTGCTCCGGAATTACTTTATCTGGACGCTTCCGTTTCCCTCCTCGGTGCACAGCTGGAGCCAATTCCATGGTTTTCATGGGTGAGCCACTGCCCTGACCAGTTGAACCACCAGACATCCGAGAAGGTGGCTTGTGAAGGCGCTTCCCAGTCCCTGCTGTGCCAGGACCTGGTGTAGTCGCGGGAGGAGATGATACATGTACATTAGTGTTTGCCTGATGTTGTGTCAAAACTTGTGCCTGAACCTGAGGTTGAGGTGACTGGCCCTGAGCAAATGACAGACCTTGAGGTTCCGAGGTTTGAAAGTGCCCAGGGAAGTAAGGCCTTCCCTGAGATTGTGACTGAGATAGTAGGTGTGGAATCTGGTGTTGGTTTGGGTTAGCAGGTACTTGCATTGGCATTTGCATCTGCATAGGTATTCCCCTTGCATTGCCAAAACTGATATTTCCCCTCAGCGGAGTGTTGTTGTTGTTAATATTTTGATGATTCATTGCCTCTCCCAACTTGAAAACATTGACAGACAACCCACAGGCTCTACAAATTGAAAATTGTCAGCAATTAAGGAAATGAAATAACTAGCAAAGAGCCTGGCCAACATAATAAAACACATCTACAAGAAGCAAAAGAAATTAACGTAAAACTGAATTTCCCTACATAGAACATTTACTATCTCAATTTACGTAACCCCTTTAAAAGTATATCAACGGACATAAAGAATTCAAGATGACAGGTGTAAAAGGATCAACTGATTTTCAGAATACAACATCACAGAAATTCCGTACGTGACACAACCTGAGAAACAACAATAAAGCGGTGTACCAAGAGTATTCCCAATGTCTAGTAGTAACTGTTCTCAAATCTCAACCTCTTTAATTTATACTTTCCCAATTTTTTTTTCCTGACTTTTCAAGGCGTAGATGCCCCTTACAATCATAACCATTAAATTCCAGGCATTTAGGAATCAAATGCAATTCATAATGTAACATAGCCACAAGCCACAAGAGAGCAATGTAAAATTTCCACTCTAGAACTCATCACGAATCTCAACATATTATTCTTCCATCCCTTTCTGTGATCTTCCAAGGGATGTTAAGATTTCAGAAGGCCAGACCCCAGAAAATATGAATACCCCTCATGGTAGATGTGACAAATGGCAAACAACGAAAATACAGACAATGTTCAGAAGGGAAGATACAAAACACTTACAGAATATTTCAACTTAATACCAAGAAAGCAACAAAATTTCATATCGATTATCAGTTAACACTTCTCCAGATCTTCGTGGCTGTTTTCCTAATTGAAACAACTAAACTTGCAGAATTGAACGATAGTACTATAAGAAGGGCGTGCTCTCTAATCTTCAAAACTGAGAAATTTGTTTACTGTATGATTTCATTTCACAAACGATTGCGAAAAAACTGAAAATTCTAACAACAGGCAGTAAACTTAATCTTACGAAAATGAATGACTCCTAGTTACGAATCAATCTCTTGAAGAATACAGTAACAGAAAACGGAACTTAAGACTACGAATCAACAACCAATATAAGAAGAGATATATCGCTGCAAAGGTGCGATGTACCTAGACATCCGATTAACGAAAGCTAGTAAATAATCTAAGCCTTCAACTACCGCATATGAACCGAAAAGAGCCAAGGGAATGTAAATGATACATGACATTCTAAAACTCCAATTTCTTCCTTTTCTATTATATTCTACACATTTAGAGGCAAAAAGACATAAATACAACCTCACTAGAGCCAGTAAACGACAGGTTTACGAAAGATCGAATGGTTTACAAACGGCAAGCTAATGAATAATACCCAACACAAACAAGCATTCTGTAAACACATCCCAGTTTCAATTTAACTCATCAATTAATGCTCTTCTACACTCATTTCACTAACAGAAACAGCTAAAGTTGCAGAACCAACGATTAAGACTAAAACGAGGGCTTGTCCCAAGCATCGACAAAAACAAAACAGGAAAGATGAAAAATTCGCGAACGAGAACGGAAAGAGTGAATTGAAACAAGAGACGGTAAAAACGGAAACTTACAAAAGGAAACCGGTAGAATCTCTGGCCGTCGGGCTTGAATCGCACCACCGCCGGGAGGTGGAGGAGAGGAGAAGAGGGGTTTCTAGTGAATTTCTTCTATTTCTGCTGGAGCTAAGCTTTATATGGGCGATGAAGTGACCAAATTACCCTTCTTTAATTGCACCTATCTTTCCTTTCATATGAGATGCACAATTTGAATCTGGGTGGTTCCGCGACTACAATTTAGAGATAGGCTCGTCTGTTCTAATCGATATTTAAAAAGTAACATTGGACTAGTGAATACTCGCGCGTTCGTTTACATTTACAGTTTTAAGGGTGAATTATACATAATTTTTCAATATTTATGAAGTTAATTGTTTAAGTACTTTCATGTTTTTTTCAGTTTATAAAATAATTTAATATTGTGAATTTTTATTTTTTTGTGTAATAACCACCTAATGAATTTTCTTATGAAATTGTATGCGAGAACTGAGAAGTAGGATGAAATTTATTCCTAAAAGACGGGAAGATGTAACCGTAACATTTTATGAATATTTTGGCGGCTTAATCTATAATCTATCTAAAGTTACATACGGAAAAATTCGAAAACACAATATAAAGAAAATTAAATTAAGTTTTAAATTCAAATGTTAGTCAGATCGTTAGTTATGGTTAAGGGTTTACAGAAAAATACAATAGACAACAAATTTCAATTCATAAAAGACTGAAACAGGTGTTTTATGAATATTTTGGCAACTCAATCTATAATCTATATAAGTTACATACCTATGTAAAGAAAAGTTCGAAAACACAACATTAAATTTTTTTTAGTAAGTTACATATTCAATTCAAATGTTCCTCATATAGTTGGTTCTTGTGAAGAGTTTACCGGAACATACAATATAGAATAAATTTCAACTGTGGATTATGTACTAAGACTAACTCCAGCAGGGTTGCTTGGGCGTTACTTAGCCCATGCAACTCTGCTATCAACCCGGCTAAGCAACCCTGGGAGTTGCTTAGCTAGCAACCCGTCTCATAGCATGAGACCGGTTGCATGGTGTTTTATTATTATTTTCAATTAATTTTATTTCAATTTTACTTTTTGTTTAATTTATTATTTCTTTATTTCCTTTTTAACTATTTATTTCTACTTCTACATTAACTTCTTTTTACCTTCAATCTAATTCGTTAACTCCTCTTTTTTTATACTTTTTCTTACTCTATGTATATATATACACGAAAACAACACTCATATAAAAACGGTTAAATATTCTAAAACTAAAAACGGCTACATATTCTAGAAACAAAATATGAAGTTATAAAAGAAATGAGAAAAAAATATAAAAATTTGGGTTGAATAGAGTTTGATTGTTTGAGTAGAAGGATTGGATAGAGGTTGATAATAAGTGTAATGCTGACGTGGCACATAAATTGGGTTGCTTAGAGTTGCAGTGATGGAGATAGTCTAAGGAATGAAAAAAACAAACCAGGGCCAGATTGGGTAGCCATTTTGTGCTCAAACTAGTCTGGCTACACTCGTGTTGCAGGTGTAGACACTCGCTTAAAAAAACACTGTCGCACACAAGTTCCATTGCCTCGTGTTCACATTTAATCCATGATTTGCACTCTCTTGCATGCACATATGTCAAGAGAGAACATGTCATGAGACCCAAGTATCTTAATCATCATAATTCATGAACTATGTATCACAATATCTCAGGTTACATCATAGCTTCAAGATAAGTTACAGCCATAAAATCATTATATACCAATTAAGCAAGACTACTAAAATTCCCATTTCAAATGCAGTTTCAAACATAAATAATAGATCCAGAAAATAAACAACAGCATATCAGTAAAACCAGCAGTGATCATATTGCAGTAGTACTTTCTATGCATTCATTTTGACCTTCTCCAAGTACTTGTGCTTCTCCTCTTCACCCATGTAAGCAGTAACAGGAAAAGACCTGCCAATCCCCACTGAAGTCTTGAAGTATATCTTATCACAACCAGGCTCTTCAATGCTCATTTCAGCTATTGGCACCCACATTAGAAGCTGTTTGCTCCTCACCCCAGTCATCTTCTTCATCTTACCTTTCTCCACGTACGCTGTTACTTCGCTATCGTATCGCACCAGGGTGTTTGTCTCTTTGAAGAAATGATCGTACGGGAGCTTCTGCTTCATCCACACGAATCCTGTCTCACGGACTAGACCACACTCCTCGAGGTCCTTGAGGGGCATTACGCCACTCGGGAAGCCTAGCTCGGTGAGGAGCTTGAGGGAATGAGCGAAACATTCTTCGGCTCCATGCATGATCTCAGCTCCTGAGCGTCGTTCATCGTGTGAGATCTTGTTAGCCATGTTCTTGGTGGGAAGGATTTGGAAGTGTTGTGTGAGTGCTTGTCTGAGAAAGGAGGGGGGAATGGATGTGGTTATATACACTTGGTGTGGATTTTGGCTGTTATGTTTGTTGAATGGAGTTGAGCTACAATGGATTTTGGTTGGTTGTGTTGATGTGGTTGTTCACCAAACAAATGATATTAAGTGATGCACTTCAAATTGGTAGTCAAAGGCCAATTTCACCAACATCTTTGTCATAGAAAACAGAACAGGCACACACAAAAAAAACCAGTAGCGTCAGTACTCTACAAATTAATATCTGCTTCTGCAAAAGCTTCAGGCACACAAAAAAAACCGGTAGCTTCAGGTCTGAGAACAAACTATAACTTTGCCCGTCCTGATTTGCAGGCGAGAGAGACACAGACGATTATTAGAATGGATAGCCCTTGAAGTCTGACATCATGTAACAGATAACACTGCTCTGCAGATGAGAGAGCCAGAGACGATCATTAGAATGGATGGCACTTGAAGTCTGAGATGGTGTACGAGAGGATGCAGATGCTGATTCCTGAACAGATTCGCAGTGTGGATAGTTTTACTCTAACACATTCTTGTGAGGACACAAATTTACTTAGAGATCTCAGTTAACGAGGCAATTGGTGAAAATATTTTTTCCACGAATCAATATGGAAACCAAATTCGCTCTATTCACCTACACTGGGTTTGTGCCCCAAAAATCCAATCAACAAGTAAACGTAGAATTCTACCTATATATCCTGTCTCAAAAGAAGTTTGCAAGTAAATCTTCGACCTTGACAATACACTATGCTTAGATTGTCTACGGAAAGAATTGGGGACCCCATAACCATCAACATTGAATGTTAGATCGTCTATGAAAAGAGTTGAACCGAATTCTCAGAAGGTTACACTGAAGTATGGCAAACTACCTTACTACAGTAAAGAAGAGAGGAACAAGAGATGAATGTAAAATCAACAATCTGGCTGACATTTCGGAAAAGAAAATGTGATAGTCGTAAGATCATTCATATAGAAGGCCATAAATGGCACTATTACATGGAAAAGTTCTACAAAATTTTAATGCATGTAAAACTAAACATCAGACTGGCATTCCTCCCTGCTTCTGTCATATTTCACGGTCATCTTTCCATGTACAAGCCTGCAAGGGGCACAAGATTTTTAAGTCGTCTTCAACTGAACACCAGAAAGTGGTTACGAATAGTAACGGTTGAGAAAAAAATACTGAAACGAATTAAGCATGCGATAGAGTTCACATCTTATACCACCAAACATGATATATAAACAGAGTATATGTTAAGAAGCAGCGTATATTATTATGTTAACTGACATTGGTTCTATAATTCAAGAATCCCAGAAGCTGACATTTGCAAATGTATGACAAAAGTATAAAATTCACTTCTTTAGTAGAGCCAAACAACATTAAAAGCAAAATGAAGCACCCAACAAGATATGCAAAATGTACTGTTCGCGGCAAAATGTACTGTTCAGACTTCAGTATTCATCATGGAGGGTGTATAAACGCTAACATCGCACTACAGAATTGTCAGATACTTTACAAATGACTTTGATCCATAAGTCCATACAAATCCAGTTACCCAAACCAAAAAAGGAACCAATTATAGACCTTTACGGCTTTACCAAACTAAGAAACGCATCTCAACAACACGCTAGTTGGGATTCAAAATCATACATGAAACCAATTATCTCATCTCAACAACAAGCTAAAATACCAATTACTAACCTTCAATATATGACCATAAAGCTTATACTCTCGAGAACAATACAAAGAACACAACAGCTAGGATTCAGAAATCATGCATGAAGAAATCCATGAGACAAAAGGGAGAGAGTACACATTAATTTACTTGTAACATTTCATTACAGACTCATACAACCAATGATGTGTATAGAATTCCTGCATATACTCATTTACATTGTGAACGCAGATACAAATCAATGATCCATGACATTCGAGAGCCTAATCCCAATCGGATCCTTCTTGCTAGTTGAAACCCAAACTAAAACAACAGCAGATAACCATACAAACAGAAAGCCATAACCATTCAACAGCATCGCGAAACAAATCCCAATCTAGATCTAAACAGAACCAACATGCTAATCAATCAATTCAAGCAACTTACCGATCAGATAATTATGTAGCACCGACGATGATGTTGTTGATGGGAATGAAGATCAGCTTGACGAAGAATCCAACGAATCCCATAACCACAAACCCGATCGCCGTTCTGGTCGCCACTTTCGTGAATTCTACACACAAAAATCAAATCAATTACATAAAATACAAATACAAATGAAACTGCTAGAATTCAACTTACATAGAACAGGATTGCATATCAGGTCACATACCTTTGCGATCCGGCTTGTGGCATCGCTTGACAAGGCGAACGCTGTCCTTGGCGAAATCTCTCAAGGGATCGAAAACTGTATCGAGAGCGTCCATGGGTGGTTGTCAATTGAGGTGATGTAGATCTGGGAGTTCTACAATTGAATATCTAGGGCAGACGAGAGAAGTGATTTAGGCGTGAATTTTTCTGGTAAGTGAAGGAAAGTGAGACATATATATTTAATAATTTGTTTTCATTTTTTCTTTTTCGGTTTGGATTTTCTTGGTCATAAGAACACGTTGATTGGTTCAAGTCAATAAAGGATGACACCATCTGAAATGCCCTATATGTCCCTCCCTTGGGTGGACATTTTCGGTAATACACGGTTTGAACTGGCTGGTCGGACCGGTTCAACCCCAAACACTAGCGGTTTGGATTAAACAAGCATAATTGACATACGGATGGATGACGTGTGCGAGTCGAACAATAAGATTAAGTTTGGTGTGCGAGTCGAACAATAAAGTTCAAGTCTGGTGTGGGAGTCGAACAATAAAGTTCATGTCTGGGACAACGAAGTGCAGCTCAGTTGGTAAGACGCTTCACTTCCAACCAATAGGTCGGGAGTTCGAGTCACCCCTTTGCCGTTTCAAAAAAAAAGTTCATGTCTGGCATTAGGTGTTTTTTTATATATAAGTTAAACATAAGATAAATTAACAAAG
>JAYMSL010002751.1:0-13690 GCA_036897195.1 Plantago coronopus | reverse complement strand
GAGTTCTTCTTTTCCACGTGGCACAATTTGATAGGCCAACAAATGAGATTTATTAAAATCAATTAATTTATCATTTTTACTTTGGAATAAAATTTAGTAAAATTCCATAGCATATGATAAATTTAATATAAAGATTTTAATGATTTTATTCGACACATTTTGTGTGTCTACAAATATATCTTTAAAGAGAAAATGAACATGATCCATGTGTTTAGAGTAATGTGACTAGTAAATCACGAGTAAAGTAGAACTAATGAATTGATGTGATTTATTAATTACTTTCTTCGTACTCAATTGTTATGTTGCAAGCGTAATATATCCTCTCACTCTAATTATACTAGATCTCCTCACGTGCTCATCTTTTAAATATCACACTAAATGATGGTTAATTAATTGAATGCCTGAAAGATGATTAATTGACTCTACAACTTATATATTTTAAATTTATATATTTAAAATTATGGCAAGGGAACTAATATTGGCAATTAAGATTGAATGTGCGCACGAGTAATTAAGATTTGCGTCTCATATAGAGATGCAAATTTGGTTAGAATGGAAATGGATAAGTACGTATTATGTGAAAGGATATAATGTTTTCCGTGAAATAACTTCGTTCATTCACTTGGGTATATATAATACAAAAAGTCCAGCATATCTGGAAACCTATTCAAGACAGTATTCTAACTATACAAGGAACACAAGGAATCCTAGTCCTATAATACTAAGAAATATATACATAGTCTAATAAAGGAATCCTAATCCTATAATACTAATAAATATATACATATTCTAATACTATGACCTATCTTCTTACACTGTCAACGTGGTGTAGTCAAAAAAAGGTTGTAAGTTTCATTAAAAAATATTATTACAAAAAAAAAAAAAAAGAATTAGCAAGGAGTAGAGAGAAAAAGCACCTTAAATAAGTTACCAAAAATAGTGAAAGATCTAACAGAACTCACAAAAATAGCAAGGAGGGACAAGAAAATCGCACAAGGATCCAACAAACTTGGAGCCCGTAGCATTAAGTCTCCTCATGCTAGAGACAAGAAAAACGGTTTAAGAGAGAAAAAGAAAGTAAGATCAATAATTAATTACAGTATATATTATTTGCTATCCAAAACGGATTAAGCTTCAACGTCAAAAAAAAAAACGGATTAAGCTTCATAGACTTCACATATATGTATGATTTATTATCCCAAACCGAGTAGGTTCACTTTCTTCCAAAACTTTACTCACTTGACGCCTATATATACACACTCCTCCTTCACATTCACAACACACTCTTTTTATTCCACACAACTAAAATCTGTGTAGTTAACATTCTGTTGTATATATACATATATCAACCTGAAATTTTGGAACCAAATTTCTTCATCAGTCATGGCTTCTATGGAAACCAAAATCCCAGATTTCGACCCACCCCAGAAACCCACTCGAAACTTGTATGCTATGGGTTGCTCTATCTTGGCTTGCACCACTTCTGTCCTCCTTGGTTATGGTACGATATGTCTTTTTCTTTTTCTTTAATTCTATCTTGTTTCTTTTGATTTATCTATGAGTATAAAGTGTTTTCAAATAAGGTCCTTATAAATTAATCAAATTATAGATCCGAAACATACAATTATTTTCTCGATCTGTAAAATTTAACTGAGTGTTGTACTTGTGGCGTGTCGTTTTTGGTGATGTGCAACACTTTGTGGCGTATTTGATCGTGTGCGAAAATTGGTTTGTCCGATATATATTTAAAGTTACTATTATATACAATTCTTTATTAGGTCGGTGAATGTAACCATTGTTTGGATGTGTCGAATTTTATTGGTTGTTGACTAAGTGTGTGATGGTATATTCTGTCTATCCCCTTAATAATTCACTCATTTGACTCTTCGTGGTTAACAGATTTCAACTTTGACTGTTTATAAATCTTAAATTATAATTGCAAAACTTCTAATATGTATGTATGTATATTATAAAATTTTATTCCTAGATTATCACAATGTAATTTTGAAAAATATTTTAATTAAGGCTAATAAACAGTAAAAGTTGAAATTTATTGATTAGGAAAAGTTAAACATGTACATTATTAATTAATGGGATGGATGGAGTATGATTTCTTAGATCTATGTATATTTTATATTGTCCGCATATAATCAGAGATGTGTGGTAATTGTACTGTACCCTTTTCCTAAGTTTGTCTTATAAAGTTCTGGGCTACACTTGTGGCGTTTATAGACGGTGCTTATATTTTTACTATTACAATTATCTTCTGGTTATCTTTGATATGCTAATTTTTTTTTTTTATTTAATTGGTTGTAGATAATGGAGTGATGAGTGGAGCAATTCAATTTATACAGGCGGATTTGAAAATAAACACTGTACAGGTTGAGGTGGTAATGGGAATCTTGAATGTGTATTCACTGGTGGGATCAGCCTTAGCTGGTCGAACGTCCGATTGGGTTGGTAGACGTAAAACCATCATTCTAGCCGGAGTTATATTCTTAGTCGGTGCTATTCTTATGGGTGTAGCATCAAACTATGCATTCCTTATGTTTGGACGTTTCGTTGCCGGTGTTGGTGTCGGCTACGGTATGATGATTGCTCCGGTTTACACCACTGAGCTCGCTCCCGTTTCTTACCGTGGTTTTCTCACTTCTTTCCCCGAAGTCTTCATCAATTTTGGTATGCAATCAAAATCTCTCTTCCTTTTAACCTGACCAGTATGCTTAAACAACATTTAATGGTGTAGAATGTTGAGTTGTGTGTATTGATTACCTTGGCATATTGATTCTGCAGGTGTCCTGCTCGGTTATGTGTCCAACTATGTCTTTGAGAAGCTACCCCCTCATCTCGACTGGCTGAAATGGCGCCTCATGCTCGGAGTTGCTGGCTTTCCTGCCATTCTCATCCTCGTGGGTGCTCTCTTCATGCCAGAGTCCCCTCGTTGGCTACTTCTAAAAGGTCGCGTAGCTGAAGCAAAAAAAGTACTCGATATGACTTCAAATTCCCCGGAAGAATCAAAGCTTAGATACAATGAGATCAGAGAAGTGGTTGGCATACCAGAGGACTGCAACGAGGATGTCATAAAGGTCGAAAAAACCAAATCCCACGGGGAAGGAGTGTGGAAAGAACTATTTGTGAAGCCTACACCGGCTATTCGCCACATACTCCTCTGTGCCATAGGGATCCAATTCTTCCAACAAGCGAGCGGTATAGATTCTCTGGTTATGTATAGTCCAGTAGTCTTCCAAAAAGCTGGCATAGCTAACACTTCAGATAGGTTTGCCGCAACAATCGCTGTTGGTGCTGTAAAGACCATCTTCATCTTGGTTGCGACGTTTTTATTGGACAGGGTGGGTAGACGCCCACTTTTTTTAATAAGTATGGGCGGAATGGTGATATCCTACGTTGCACTAGGAGGCTCCCTTATTGTCATGGACCACTCCAAACGTAGCCCGCGTTGGTCTTTTGTTGTGAGCATTATCTCTGTTTTGTCGTCCGTGGGGTTGTTTTCCATCGGAATGGGACCGTGTACTTGGGTTTACAACTCGGAGGTCTTTCCATTGACGTTGAGAGCAACTGGAACGAGTATCGGAGTGGCTATTAATCGTGTCACCAGCGGAGTTATTGCAATGACCTTCTTGTCACTCAACCACGCATTAACAATTGGCGGTACATTCCTTCTCTACGCGGCAGTTGGTGCCGTCGCATTTGTCTTCATCTTCACCTTGTTCCCTGAGACTCAGGGCAGGCCGCTCGAACAAATTGAGGAGCTGTTCGGGACCTTCTTCAACTGGAGAACCAAGGAAAGGATATTGAGGAGCAGAGGACCAAGTGACCTGGACCAGATGACTAATGCTCATCATCATAAGCCTTAGGACTTACTTAGGAATTAACCTATTTAATTTACAACTTCTACATGTAGATTAGACCTCCAATTTTCAATAAGTGAAGTTTTGATTATGTTTACTCTTTCACAAATAAATGAAATTTTTAGATTTGTTAAAATATTACTCTCTCCGTCCAGTCAAATGTTTCCCGTTTAGTTTTGTTAACTTTTTTTGGGTCGTAAATTACTCCTAAATTATGTTGGTTAAAAAATGTAGAAAAATTACATTAAAAATGTATAGTTATGGTAATATATTAATATATTTTTTTTAAAAAAATCTGTTCAATAAGAGTTTGAAGTAATTTGCGAAGGAAAAGCGGGTATCAAAACAAAATGGGAAGCTTATTCGTGGACGAGGGAGTACTAACTAAAGAGAGAAAGAGTGTAACTTGCTATCATGAAAGGTTATATAGTGAGAAGAAAAAAAATGTATTTTCCAAAAGTTGGATATTTTGTCAAAACGTTTTTAGTCAAGTGGTAAGTTGAAATATTTCAAATTGAAGAGGTCATGGGTTCGATTCCAAAATCGGTGATTAATGAGGTTTAGATAGTATTAGATTAATTCATATTAAGATTTTTTTTAACGATTGTAATTGCAATAACATCTAAAATAATTGGATTTTAAATAGTAGTAATAAATTGATGATTTTATCAAGTATCAATATCATGAAAGATATTGATGGGCATTACCAAAAAAAAAAAAAAAAATATTAATGAGGAGTCATAAGGTGGTCCAGCGGTTGAAGAGAAGAGTTGAAATTCATTCCACGTAGAAGGTTTGGGCTTCGAGCCTCGGGAGATATAGACCATTTTAATATATACTTAAATTATTTGTAATAGTTTGAGTTTTTTTTTTAAGATAGTGATGATATCTCGGTTTTGAGGCCAAAAATTGTCATTTTCTATGACATCTATTGCCCTGTCTTCCACGGTCCTCTCAAATTCGATATTAGATGTCATTTTCTAAATTATTTTGATTTTTTACAAAAAAAATTACTTGTGATGTCTTCTGCCAAGCACGTTTTAAAGATTAAAAATGAATATAATTCTTGGTGAATACATAAGAATTGGCGAACTTCGTCTAACAATTTCTGAAATAAATAGAACTAAACATATTTTAAATATAATTTTTGGAGGTATACTATTATAATTACAATGGTTTTACAAATTTCTAACTAATAATCAGCGTAATGATCTCAAAGCCTCAATAAAGACAAAATAATCATCCATTACGGGGATCGAAATCATAACCTTTTTAAATCAGAGATGTCTCAGCTAACCACCACCCGGCTACAAGCGCTTTGACAAATATAAATTCTAAATGTACAAATGTAAAATGAAGCTATTTAAACCAAAAAAAGTTACTCTCCAGTCTCGATTTCATTTTTTCTACTTTCGATTTAAAATGCCACAATTTGATTTTATTGGAAGTGACAAATCTATTCTTTTTTTTTCTCTCTTTTTCATTTCACCTCTTATTTTTACAAAAGAATTCAATAACTTAATTAGATGATTTTAAAAAAATATATAAATTAAGATGAGACTTTATGATAGATTGTTGATAGGAAAGTATGTGTGGTACGTTGTATTTGTTCAAAATTTGATAAAAAATGGAGAAAATATTATACAATATATAGTACATATGTAATCTTGGAAACCAATGATGCAGCGACACAACTATATAATGACAAAAAGAACTCCGATTATGATAGGATATGATATTGTAGGGACCTGTTGCAATACTATGTGACACGAGTCATATGATTTTTTATTTTTTTATTGCATTACAATTATACATACAAAATGAGCTAAAAGTCCTAACAGACATGTTTTTCTCTTAAAAGAAAAGTGTGTCTAAAAAAAGGTGCAAAATGAGATGAAGTAGTCTAATATTATAACAACAACAATATCTACTAGCAAACTTCAATCTGTACTATTAGTCACTAATTTTACTAGTACTAATATTAATCAGAGGCGGAGTCAGAATTTAAAATTCAATGGAGGAAGTTTTATATGTGTTCTCTCTCTAACTAGTATCATGATTTACATAGCTCATGCTTGATTGCAGATAAAGAATTTTGCACTGGACATCTTGAAACGAAGCTCCAGAATATGGGTATCCTCAATGGTGACCTCCCTAGACACAATGTTTGATGGCATTGAATCGTCCATCACCCCAGAAAGTGGCGCCAGCTACTTCCTCCCTATCCAGCAGTTCCTTTTCGCCTTCCTCAGCCGCTGCCTCCTTGGTGCAGACCCCGCCACCACCCCAGAAATCCAGAAATCAGGCCACGTCATGATCGACAAATGGTTAGGAGTACAACTCCTACCCACTATCAACATCCCCGTCTTACAACCCCTTGTCGAGATCTTCCTCCACTCGTTCCCCCTCCCTTTCTGGCTCGTCAAATCTGACTACGGAAAACTTACCGATTTCGTCAAGGCTCAGGCGAAGGAATCGGTTACACGAGCTCAAACAGAGTTTGGTCTGACTGAAGAAGAGGCTATCCACAATCTGTTGTTCATACTAGGGTTCAATGCCTTTGGAGGGTTCTCCATCTTCCTTCCATCACTTCTGGCAAATTTAGAAAGTCAGAAAGCAGTGCATGCTGAGCTCAGAAAGGAGGTTAGGGAAACACTTGCACGAAACGGTAATGTTCTAAGTCTGGAGGCTGTGAAACAGATGGAGGTGGTGAACTCGTTTGTCTACGAGACTCTGCGCATGAACCCTCCAGTTCCGAACCAGTTCGGCAGGGCTCGGAAGGACTTTGACCTGGAGAGCCACGGTGCAGTTTATCAGATCAAGAAAGGGGAGCTGTTGTGTGGGTTTCAGGCCCTGGTCATGAGAGACTCGAAAATCTTCGAGAACCCCGATGAATTTGTATACAACCGGTTTACCAATGGCGGAGAAAAGCTGCTTCAGTACTTGTACTGGTCAAATGGACCGCAGAGCGGGTCCCAACCTCCATCGGCCTCGAATAAACAGTGTGCGGCCAGAGACACAGTGCCGCTGACTGCGGCTATTCTCCTGGCTTATATGTTCCAGAGATATGATGATATAACCATTTCTTCTGGTGCATTCACTGCTTTTCAAAAGGCTGCATAAGTGATGTGTCTTCTGTACATGTATGCTCAATAAATGTGTGAAATCAATGCTCATACGATATTATTCCGATAAACACGATGTATTTCATTCATAATCTTTACATAAAAAATAATAGTATCCATTGCGCAAAACTTATCGTGGTAGTAAAAATCCTTCACATCTTTCTTCAGAAAAGAAACTATAAGCTAACGAAATGTTACCTCTATTCTACATGTTTATCATCTGCTTCATAAAAGAAGGATGCTGTTAGATCTTTCAGCTTCTTACCGGATGTGCATTATCCAAACTTCGAATGTAACTTCAACATGGGGGGACGCTCTACAGCGACAGCCAAAAACTGTGTTCATTAAATCGCTTGGGTAGTGCTTTTAAGATTAGCACGTGAAAATTTTCGTTCTTTCCACCCTCTCTGGCGTGCCCTTAACTCCCACATAGCTGTAAGTTGTTGCTGAGCCAATAAAGTCCTTTCCGACTTTTCCCTTGCCTCTTCACACGTCTCCATTCCAGAGTTACACTTGTCTGCCTCTTTCTGGTATTGGGATGTCATTTTCTTAGCCTCTAAAAGCGCCTTATCAGCAGCTCGGTGATTCCGTAAGGCTTCTGCTTCACGCGACTTTAATTCCTCTGTTAAGAGCTCCACAAAATTTTTCTGTGTGTCCTCGCTGACATCTGGATCGTGCTTCGCACAATCTGTGAGACAAGATGATAAAGAGAACTTTGAAGACATCAAACAATATAGAAATACTTCAAAATTAATAGTTAAGCTGTTTAATGGAAATTCACCAATTACAATGCCTAAATAAACTGCTCTCTTTTAGAGCAGAAACTAGCCATGGAAAGGAGTCCGTAGGCGCTTTTAACTTTAGAATATAGATCGATTTCTTGGAGGTCTTTGCACATTCTTATTGCTTTAGGCCAAAAGCAGATTCATTCAACTTAAACAAAAGTAAAGAATAAGCTGCTTATAAGCCCCATGCAGAACATGTTCTTCGGGAAGTACTGCAAGTAGATTCTATAAGCACTTTACACTTAACATAGTGGTGGTACTCAGATTCCTAAATGTTTTTTTGAGAAAGCAAAGCAGGAGCCATAAACTTTATTTTTCTTAACTATTTAAGACACCAAGGAGAAAAACTATTTGCAACACATACTTACCGGCAAAGGATCCATTGTTCAATCCTGCAAATATCATGAAAATGTGATCAGCGGTTGTACGAATGGGAATTAATAAAAATAATAATGATCAACAAATTACATATCACGAGTAAAATCCAGAAGACTAGCAGCACAAATAAAACATTAATGAAGAATCAAAGATTGTAAGATCAAGAGTACTCAACAACTACAGCCACTCCGAAATCAATGACAATGACCGTTAATTCACCATACAACCTAGCTGATGATCAATGTATATCAAATTGGGAAGTAAGATGTGCAGCTTGCGAGCTCCACACAAGGAAGACTTCTTCTACAGTCTACACTGCTATGGTCCTTGGAATTTTATACTCAAACAAGCGACCGAATATGCTCACACTAGTAAGACATACTAGTCAGTTTTCGTGATCATCCTACGAAAGTTTTCCAAGCTTGAGGAGCAGATTAGGCTACAAGTCTAAACCACTTATATCATGGCTAGACCTACTACATGTATCATATAGATAGAATAACAAATTCACATCAAACCCTCTATGTTCAATGCTAGTTCCCCTAAACTATACCTACACAAAAACCTTCTTTTAATCACTGAAAATGCACAATTTCATTCAAATGTCACAAAATTACACCTTCTGACACAGATTATCATATCATCACCTCAATAGGCTTCACGCAAAATTGATAAGCAAATCTAACCAGAATGGAAACAAAATCATATCTTTAACCACAGATTATCATCTACTCATCAAGTTTACATCTTTTTACACAAACTCGTCCAAAACTGAGATTTTTGACAGAAAATATAATAAAGGGGACATCATAAAACAAGAACAAAATAATACCCAGATGATGAAACGGATAAAAACTGAAAGGAAAGCAGATCTAACCTTGGGAAAGGGAGAGAAGAAGGGGGAGTGAATCACAGTCACAATTACAGGAGGGACAAGAAGCGGAAGATGATGCCAAAGCTTCTACCAGGTGCCAGTAGAGAGGTGGGCCTAATATGTAGGCCCCTAAGCACATTGCCATGACGGCAAGAACCGTCTTCAGAGCACCAGTTCTTCTGATCGCCATTGTATAATTTCGGTGATGATGGAATGAATCAAATCTCAGTCAGACTCCTCAATTTTATGCTTACTGTCACGATAAAAGAGGAACTGCCTTGGGCTGTGCATTCGGATCAATCCGATCCGATCTAAAATTTTAGATTGAATCGGATTCGGATCAAATTTTAGGTCTGGAAGTAAAGAATAAATCCGATAATAAATTTCCTATCAGATCTGGAAGAAACTAAAAACGAGAAATAGGGATCTATGAAGAGAGCATAGCATAGCAGTAGCTCCGGCTGTTAGATGAAAGATCGACATGGCTTTTTCTTGTCTATATTAGCTCCGGACAGAATCTTTCAAATCCTAGGTAATTTCTATAAGAAGAGAAAGTGAGGTAAGACGGACTGAATTCTATGAATGAATTCAATAAAGGTGAGAATGAACAAGGAAAGATGGAGAAGACAAGAGAGGCGCCTGGCCTGGATGGATAATGGAGAAGAAAGGTAGTAGTGTAGAGGCAGAATTTGGATTTGGATTTGGATATTGGATTTGGTTTAGGAGGTAGTTTGATAGGATATGGATTGAATATGATGGAAAAAATAAAAAATAAAAATAACATTATTTTATGAAATACCAAACCGTATTATTATTTGGAGAATTAATATATATGACTGGTATTTTTTTAGTACTTTAACCCTTAATGGGTTACGAAAAGCAGATGGAAGATAAAAGGCGGATTTTACTATCAACATAAATTTTGTGCTTGTAAATTTTTTGCTCACAAGTATCTTCTTGGAGGGCAGGGATACTTTTAATCACCACTATACAAATTCTAGCCTTTAGATAAGATAAGATGTAATTCTATCATGGTATCAGAGTATTTGGCTCACGCCCAGACTTAGGTTCGACTCCTAACGGAGACCGCCTCCTCCATATTCAATTCCACTCGTTGTTTTAGATGAGATTGAGTTCAATCATTCCTAGCGGAGACCGCCTTCACCCATATTCAATTACACACGCCCAGATCTGGGTTCGAATCATAACGGAGACCGCCGCGAGTGTGGGGAGTATTGGAGAATTATTATTAATATAAACGAGTAGATTCAACAACTCTTTACAACTTCGAGTATATCACTTATAAAGTGTCAAACTCCATATAAATGGTGTAACGTTTCTTAGTTGCTAGCCGGTGCTCCACTGCTCTACACGTAGGCCAACAACACCGCCGATTTGGCAGCGCTGTCTCTTCTACTCCACAACCACCTCTTCCCAATTCCGACGGCCTCAAAATCATGCAGATTCTCCATATCCCATGTACTGAAGACAATTACGCCTACATGTATGCAATTCATCCCCAAAACTAACCAATACCCGCTTCTTAATTTCCACCAAAACCTCTTTCTTCACCATTAATCTCTCAGTTAATCTTGTTTCTCTGCTTACAGGATCATCGATGATGAAACTAAGGAAGCTGCCGTAGTAGACCCCGTTGAGCCTCACAAGATCCTTAGGGTAGCTCAGGAAAATGGAGTTCACTTGAAGATTGTTCTCACTACTCATCACCACTGGTTAATTCTTTTGCCTGTTGACTTATTTATGCTTGTAATTCTTGTGGGTTGGATCGATTTCGTGTTTTCTGTTCCTGTTTATGATATCAAGTTAGTGGGAAGATAGTTGTCTTGTTAACTTTATAAAAATCGAAACTTGGATGGATTTTCTGGATTATTCATGTATGGTTGATGCTAGTGGAGTAAAATCAAGTACAGATTTCCAAATTTTTTCTGAATTTTCAAGTTCACCTTTTAGTGTACAGGTTTCACTTCATTGTACGAAAATGAAAGGCCTTATTCTGTTTGTGTTGCTAAGGCTGATTATGATGCGGTATTTCCGTCTCGTTTCATTCGTTTCAAGATAAAATCAAGTTGATTGTTTGGAAATGGTTGAAAAGTAACCGAAAGCTAGACATTTGTGTTGTTTCTATGAATTGGTTGAATCACCTGGTTTTATGTTTATGAGGTTGAACTCATGCTTGCATTTTGTATGGAGATGATGCTCTTGTCATGATATGATCTTAGGATTTTCAACAAAAAATGAGTGATAACAGGCTGGGCCTTATATTAGTGTTGTATTGTACTTGGACAATGTCATATACTGACATGTAATTGGAAAGGTGCTAGTAATTCAGTTCGATTTTCTGGTATTAACCATGGAGATGAATTATATGAGCTGGGTCAAATAGTGTCTGTATGCTGATAAACATTATTCTGTATGATAGGGTTCATGCTGGTGGCAATTATATGATTTTAGGTTTTTTTGAGAAAATTTATTTGGAAAACTGAGTGATAACTGCCTTTTTATTAGTGCTGTATTGTACTTGGATAATGTCATATACTGACATGTACTTGGAAGCGTGCTAGTTCAGTTTGATTTCTAGTATTAACCACAGAGATGAATTAAATGAGCTGGATTGAGCGGTGTCTGTATGCTGATAGGTTAAGGTTGTTCTGTATGACAGGGATCATGCTGGTGGCAACGAAAAGCTAAAGCAGTTACTTCCCGAGATAAAGATATATGGTGGTTCTATTGACAATGTCCAAGGGTGTACTAATCAAGTTGAAAATGGCGACAAGCTGTCGCTTGGCGCTGATATCAGCATTCTATGTCTTCATACACCATGGTATTGTTACAATACTCTTCCCTTGGCTTTTTTGGCGCTGTTCTTCGTTTTTAACACACGAGATCATTTATGAATGTTTATCGCACGTCTCCTTGGTGAAACTTGTACGTGGCCAAGTATAATTGTCTTGACTTCTCGGTGGTATGATAATTCAGTGGGTTTTCAACGTTTATTTATCCTCTGTAGTAAATTAAGCAATTGTTCGGGTTGTTCCTTTGTCAGTGAGCTGAATGCTTATTATTGTCTTCTGAATTAAATTTAAGCTTGCTTTTTTCACATTTTAAGCATGCGAATCTATTGTTTATTTGTCATTTGGTATTGCCGTTATAGTCACGTCATCTTTCAACCACTGTTTTCCGTTTTCCAACTGTAAGTGTAACATATCTGTCTCTTGATACAGCCATACAAAAGGTCATATAAGTTACTATATAACAGGGAAGGATGGAAAAGACCCAGCTGTTTTTACTGGAGACACAATGGTGAGTCATAATTATCTAGTTATACTCCGAAACAATTGTCTTTCAGTGATGTCTGAAGAATTTTATATGAGAAATGTAAACTGCAACCCAAACAGATATCTACTTTTATTTACTGCCTCGACATCATTGTCATAAATTTGACGAGTCGGTTTATGTCCATTTCCATGCATTGTTTTCTTGAATCGACTGATATATTGAACTTACTTTCTTGCTCGTGTGAATCTCCAGTTTGTTGCTGGCTGTGGAAAGTTTTTTGAAGGCACTGCAGAGCAGATGTATCAATCGCTCTGTGTTACTCTGGGTTCATTGCCAAAACCAACTCGAGTGTACTGTGGACATGAGGTAATGTGCTGCACCCAAGTCAATTGCATATGCAGGGTCTTTCATGTAGTTTGCAGTTTAAATACTTCTCAAGTGATTGTCTAGATTAAACTCTGTACTTCTTAATGTGTTGCATACATTTGCAACAACCGAAATCTCGTACAAGCTGTCCTTCAACCCTTTTCTTCTTTGAAAGAATTTGGGTTCAGTTTAGCATTCCCCCATCATGAATCCTAAATCAATCGGTATGCCATCACTAGCATCGCAAAATGTATGGGTAAATCTGGATCTAATTCTCCTATTCTTTAAATTCCTGCATTTCAGCTGGTGCTTGCTTCAGGAAAGCAGTTTTCAATGTTAAATATATTCAGCAAGTAAGGATTTTGATCTTTAAGAAACAACTTCCAATTTCTCATGTGAAATTTTTGCTGTCAAAAGTTGAAAACGAAGCTGATTGTTACTAGCTTACTTCTCTTTCTCTGGAGTTAGAACATTTGTAACAGCAGTTTGCAGCTCTCTAGTTTTCAGCACTTACTGACATTTTACAGCGCAAACAAATATATATATCCCTCATCTGAAAAATGGTATAATAGGTAATTCATAAAATCAAGGGGAGTCAACTGCCCCTTGCCTATAATGGGTACATCCGTCCCTGGTCAATCTCATCGTTTACCTGCTTCCTGTACTTAGGACTTTCATCTATGGCAAACAACTCCTTATTGTTGTGAACAAGAACGTTGTAAGGCCTCCCACAGTTAATTGTTTGTTTCTTAACATTACCTTCATACTGCTTAGTTAATTATGGTACGAATTCCGTGTTGGTTCAACTGCTGTGTCATTCTGTTTTCTTTCACACATTTCATATTAGGTCTGAGACCTGTGAACTTGAACCAAGCTGTATCAGTTGCTTTCCTGTCACTTGATAGCTCTCAACTGACTTTTATCTTATGCATAACGTGAACGAAGAGTAATAGAGCCATTTATGAATGTTAAGCTTATAGACTCGCTTTTTTCTGC
>JAYMSL010002750.1:0-13644 GCA_036897195.1 Plantago coronopus | reverse complement strand
CCCACCGCCAAACCCACCCCCCCCCCCACCACCTTGTATAGAACCACCTCCTCCCCCACCGCCTTGTATAGAACCACCACCATATGAAGAACCATCACCATCACCTCCACCCCCACCATATGTGTCCAAGCCTCCGCCTTCACCATCACCACCTCCACCTTACATCTACACCTCTCCACCACCTCCATCACCGTCACCCCCACCACCAACTCCAACATACGAAGGTCCATTGCCTCCGATTGTTGGGGTATCATATGCCTCCCCTCCACCTCCACCCTTCTATTGATTCTTTAGATGATCTTCCTTTCAAGCATTCCCGAAAAACAGACAGTTACCTAAGTTGCAACATTTACTTGTAGTATCATTATTTATTTAAATTTTACATGTCAATGCTCATCTTTGTCTCATGGAAATTCGTTAATTATCTCATCGCGGGGATGAGAGATGATACAAGATCCAAGTCGGGTCACAGTCAAGGAGCAAATTTGTGCGGGGAATGTAGTATTGTTGAGGATTCATGGTATATGTGGAAGAAAGAAGAAAGAAGAGATGAAAAAGGACTTAAGATCAGGAAATTCTATATATAAATCCCTTTGATTTATTATGGATAAATTTGAGTTTGTGAAGAACAATAAATTATGTAGGTTTTGCAGGGAGTTGTATGTATAGAGAACAAATTAGAATGCTAGAACTGCTTCTGCAGCTTGTTCTAGTTTTGTGGGATTTTTTTACTGTGTTTTTCAGTCATTTTTATCATACTTTTTTTTCTTCTTTTTCCGAATTTATAGAATAATACTATAACAATTCAACACATGAATTGATTCATCATCTCTTGCATTTCTCTGCCTGGCCTGCTTCTTGTTCACTAGTCATACTCTGTATAACCTAGTTGTGCTACTATGTCAAATTGTTTGGCTTGTGAGTTGGGAAAATGGCTGTCCAAATCAGGGTAACATGTTCATGTCTATTTCGCCGCGTAGCAAAGGCCACAGGAAAGAAAGAAAGGCATAAGGAAACTATCCATTCATTATCCTGTAATGCAATGCAGCTGCTATGAAAAAGACCTCTATCTAAATCAGGAATTCTTATTTGTGATATGCAACTAGAAAAAGGGATTTAGGTTGATTGTGATATAAGATGCTGCATCCATTTAATACCAACCACTGATAGTTGGGGCTGGCTGGCTAGCTGGCTGTAAATTGGGTTCCCGGTGGATGAGTTAAACAGGATGACATCTTACACGGTTCCACCTAATAAATTGATACACCCCGTGATGGTTAGTTAGTTCAGTACTCAATAGCTCACACTCTATTTAATAAACCTTACACTACTAACCATTTTCCACCCTTTATTTTGTCTTCTTTTCCCCCCTTCATTTTGTTTGCACGCTCCTACCCATCCGATCATTATTACTCCAACCACAACTAGGGTTGTACACGAGCCAAGCCGGCTCGAGCTCGGCTCGAAACTCGCTCGAAAAAAACTCGACTCGAATTTTCGAGCTCGATCTCGATCTCGAGCTTAAAATCGAGCTCGAGTTCCTTAACGAGCCGAGCTCGAGCCAGGTAATGCTCGACTCGTGTACAGGCCTAACCACAACGGGCGACTCTTCATTTTTTCGTATATTCATTCACAATTCAAATCCAAGACGTTTTTCACATGAAGTTCGAATATGTAGTGATTTTGATACTACGCTCTTCAAACTTGCAACAAGTTCGAACATTCGAGCATTCTTCGGAATGATGAAAACGGAAAGTCAAGGTTGGGAATGAATATAGATTGGCCTCTAAGCAATGCACAATGATAGATTACTCCGTATCATTGCGGATATGGCATTTTAGGTAGAAATGGCGAACTTTATGTTTGAAAAGAAGAGTATTTTAATGTCGGAAAGGAAGAATGGCATATTTGTTAGTTAATGGCGATGATACGGTAGTTAGGCGTGCAACTGTTGATTGAAGGCACATGGATGTTGAGAATTAATGACAATTATAAATAACTAATTACAATGATGAGATTAAAGTCTATTTGTCCCATGTTGTTAACAAAGAGAAAAGAAAGCGTAATTTGGAGGAGATTTGATTGAGTTGATTATCAGATTATGGGGGATGGCCCTTAAATCTCGATAAACAGAGATTATGTCTTGTTAATCTTCCTTTGTTAAAGTTATGGACAATAGATTAGACTTAAGAAAGAAAGTGGCATTTATTTCTTAATCTTGCTAGGACAATGATTTATTGGACTAACAAACTTACCTCTAAAAAGGTACTACTTCTCCGACAACCCCCACTTTGGTTGTCATGGTCCTGCCCTAAAGTCTTTAACACTCTCATAAATATTCACGGTCCATTACATGTTAATGGAACAATGATAATTGTACTGACTACTAGTGATTACCCAATAAATTGCCGAAAAATTCAACCACATTGCTCAGATATTAATTTGATTTTAATGTTTGATTTGACATACAGTAATTCGCACTCACTGATTTGTTAGGCTATGTTCTTTGATTTCGAATCCATGTTCCTTGAGTCGAGCCTGAGACCATACGTTGGTAAATTTGGTTCCGTTCCTTGTGATTTCTCATAAGTCCACTTATGAAGTACGTAATAGATACTTATTTAACTACTCGTAAGTTGAGAAAGAGTCGAGTTAAGATAGGACCTCAGAAACCTACTCGATCAATTAATTTAAGCATCAGGAATAAAGGACTTTGAACAATCATGTACATGATCAACTACAATGTTAGTAAATTATGTGTTGTTAATTAATGGGCAATGTCAAACAAACATTTGTGTACTAGAGTGGTTTGTTATTTGGCAGTTCCAGTACCAAGATTCCTTTTTTATATGCTCACAATGACACAAACTCACAAGAATAAAAGTTGCAATAATGTGCTGATTATTCTAGATAGACTTTGAGACAAGAGACAACACACAAGACTCCAACTGAAACCACAAATAATTATTCTAAATAAGTTATCGGATAAACACTTCTAAAGATCAAGCCAAAACAACTTCATCTTGTACAAAACTTTCTGAATAAAAAACCAGCCTGAATCCCTTTTGTAGATGGCAATATAGTGACCTAAAGTGTTCAATATATAGGACTAAACGTACTCGATAATCGTTAATGTTCGAGTTTGGCTTGATCGATCAAGATTGAAGTTCCGAATGGAGGTGGTGAGCCAATCACAGATATTAGAAGTTAAGTTTGCAAATTATTTAGAGTTTATTTGAGTTCTTGATCTCAATAGATTAAAGCTGTAACATTTGAGTTTTCCATTCAGAACTTCAACCTACTCCGTATCATTTGAGTTCTCGCTCTCGTTCTCGATAAGTTCATTTGAGTACGAAAATGGAAAGTACGTAAAATTTTGTGAGACGGAGGGATTAATATTGAATTCTGGGTAAGAAAATTTTGAACATGACGAGAAAAGAGAAGAGGGCTATATATATATATATAGTATATGATGGTGATCCAAGTCAATATGAACAAGTCCAGATGTTGGATCATGTGGTTTGACATGCTGTAATGAATCACACCTGAAATGTTGCAACAAAATCCGCCTTAATTTGTGGTAAATTAATTGGATCCATTCTTCAAATGGATAATTATTAGTTTAATTAAAATAAAATGATTACACAAATCCACATGGATTCTTACCATGTGAGATCTAACATTTCCGGTTATTTCAAAGATTGTTTGCTTCCAGTTCACATTTCTGGTGCTATCTTTTGTGTGTGGATCTTGGGCATTGGTCTCCTTCCTTTTTGATTACCATTATTTTTCTTTGAGATTCTAAAAGAGTATTTCAAGTTTCAAATGTGCCAGACTGCAAGTAGACAAGTATACATTTACTGTAAATAGTAATCTACCATTACCAAAATTCTATGGGATTGATGATTTCATGTCATCGCTACTCTGTACAAACCTTTTTTTCTTTATTCTTTTCTTTAACTCTTTTTATTTTTAAGAAAAATTACATGTACCTCCTACTCTTATTAGATGCTTGGTCGCACTTTAGTCCTTGGTGTTTAAGATATTACATTGGAATCATTAATAACGTACAAGCTTATATATAACTTCTAATACATTGAAGTGCTAAGGTTCGATCAACATCTTACTTTATTAAAAACTAGTTTTGATTTTAGTGGTTTTGCTTAATTGAAGGTGGTCAGAAAAAAAAAAACTTTGTTGAGGTCGTTCTTTGTCTGACAAGATTCTATTATATTTGGTAAAAAGTTTCATGTAAGTATATGCAAAAAAGATCAAGAGAAATCGAGATATTTGTGAGAAAGAGACCGAGTGGTATATTTTGTAAAATTGGTCAAGTGTTGGAAATTGAAATGTTACAGATGAATGAAAAACTTACACGTATAATTACTCAAACTAGCTAATCTAACTTCCAAAATCGTACCTCTAACATGATAGAGGCTCTTGGAACGTGTAAATAGACAACACTCCTGCTTGTAGGCATGTTCTCGCCTTCTTGACCGGGTCAACACACGTCCGGGCCTCCTTGAGTTAGTCTTCGAACCACTCACGAGGATAGCCAGCTTATTGAGCCCGTCAGAGGGCTTCTTCGATCTACCCTGCTCTCTAATACTTATGTCCGATGAGAATGCTTTTTCAAACTCACTTTATCCCCTTTTAGTCAGTGAACCTATTTTTACCCATCACACTTATTTAGTAAGAATACTACATGTAATTCATCATTTTATGTATCGCTAGTATTTATAGTTTTGTACTATGTTCTTAAAACCCGAAATTGGAGGTTTTGTCTAAAAAGATTAAGTTAGAGTTTAACTAGATCTATGACGGTTCCATCGATTGATGTAGACCGAAAATAGGGATTGACCTGTTCTATCGATCAGAGGAACACAAGTTTTAAAGCATATGTTGCGAATAACCCGATCGAGTACTTAAACCTATTTTGATAAGTGAGTCCTTCCTTAGGTCACCTAAATTATTCAAGGAAGTCTTCAAGTAGTTCATCACGGAGTTAGATAATTGTGTGTTTAATCTATACACTTTTGGAGAAACGTTATTGGAGGATCAACCACCAGTCCACCACAAACAATCAGAGTCCAAATCCACGAAGAAGCCTCAAGTCAAAGTTCTTGGAGTTATTCACCAAATTCAAAGCTAAATTTATCGTTTGATTCAAGAGCAAGTCTCGGCGACCATTGAAGAAATGTTTTTGGAAGATCAAGATCCTATAAGAAAGATCAGAGTCCAACATCCCAGAAGAAGTCCATCGCAAAGTTCGTGGAGATCTTCATCACACGCTCAAGCAATGACCCTCGGCGAATTCAAGATCAAGTCACTGCTACCCTTTTAAGAGATGACTAATTAACAATTGAATTATGATATTCACGCATATTTTTTGAAATGTGGAAGTCCACTATTGCTCCTACTCTCGGTCACGATTTCCCCTTTTATCTACTCTAACTCCTCCCATACATCTTTTACGGGGGAGTAACAATTCAGGGCGAATTGTCGCCCTTCCCTCCTCAAAAAACACCCAAAAAAAAGCCCAATCTGGAAACTACAATAATTAGGTGTGCACTGCCTATTTTGCCCCTCCCTCTTTTCTTCTTCCTTTAACGTTTTCATTCCCAGATTCATTCCCAGCTTTCTTCGTCGTCTTCTCCAACGCAAACCACCGTGTGCCGCCGCCTACCTCCCCGGAGTGCCCATGGTACGGGGTGCCCATGGTACCCGCCCCGGAGTCCCGGACGGGGTACGGGTACTATTAGTACCCGGAATAGTACCGGCGGGGTACGGGTAGTAGCTAGTACTCTGGAGCACCGCGACGTCGATCGATTGAATTGAGAGAAGAAGATGAATTGAAAGGAGATGAGAAGAGAAGAACATAGAAAATGGGTTTGAGATTTGCAGAAAATTGTAAAGGAAAGCTAGCTGGATCTTGTAAGAATTAGGGAAGAAGAAGAAGAGTTGGATCTGGCCCAAATTGAATGGTTGTTACATATCCACGTGGGTGCAGTGTGTTTGGAAGATGTGTTAATAGTTAGGGGGCTAGTGTGCAAAAAGCCAATTACGTACACCAAACTACTGCAATTAAGTGTCCAATATGGGGCATTGTGTTTTATTTGAGGTGCTAAAATTAGGGGTGTTTTTTTTGTAAATGTCGCCACCATCTTGTGGTCAATTGTAAAAAACCCCATCTTTTACATCCACAATGTAGTATCTAGAAATGTGGGTAACTGAGCTCCCTATATCTCAAGTCCTAATCTAAGCATTGAGTCATGAAACAGTGTTAACTGAGTAGAAACAAGGCAAATGAAGTCTTGTGACAGACAATTGAAATGTCGTTATGGAATGATCCAAAAATAATGCAGAGAAACAAAATTGAAGAGTTAAAGCTATATGTTGACAAGCATATCATATGTACTTCACTACTGATGAATGATAGATAACTGATAAGTGTATATCGGGCTGAGTGGACAAGACTTTACCAATTGAGTAAAGTGTGTTAGTTAACAGATGAATAGTAACAGACTTGTTAGTAGAGGGTGAAAAAAAGTGTTTGGATAAGAGTTGGTGTTTAGTAGGTTTTAGTAGGGAATATAGTAGGGAGGTAAGAGATGTGTAAGAGTGGTGTAAGAAGTGGGGTATGTGTTTAAGAGAGAGAAGTGTGGGTATGTGGGGTATGTGTAAGAGGGTGTAAGAGATGTGTAAGAGTGTGAAAGGAATAAATAGGGAGAATAAAAAGGATGTGTTAAGGGGTCAAATTGAGTTGTTGTCCAAACACAAATTTGGGCCTCAAAACGTGTTAAGAGGCTGCTAAACAGAGCAGAGCTCTTTGCCACTCAGCCCGATTCTTGTCATCCATTACACCAATAGTAAAGCAAGTCTCTTTGAATATAAGATACTCCCTCCCCTCCGTTCCATAAAATTTTACCCATTAAATTTAACGCGCAGTTTAAGAAAATAAGTTAAAGTAATGAAATAAATAAAAACGTAAATAATAAAAGTAGTAATATTGATGTTAAAATAATGTTTTAGTATGTGAGGTACCTTCTTTATATAATAATGGGTAAAGTTTTGTGTGACAACTAAAAATGGAAAATGAGTAAAGTTTTGAAACGGAAGGGTAGGTCATTTCGCAAGGTCATTTTTATATCACTGCGATATAGAAAGAACTCTAAGATAGTGCTACTCATCGTCGGTTGGAAAAACATAGTAGTAAATATAGTCTGTCAAAACTATTAGTCCATCTACGTATTTTCTTGTTCCACGCAAGGTTTTATAATTATAAGGGTCCATTACATTTAACTACCTCAGTAAGACGCCTAATTCAAATTAAAAAAAAAAAAGTAAGACGCCTAATTATATTTTAAACCACAAACAAAGTTGAATCCCAATACACATTGCAAACCCGCTGTGGGTGATATTTCCTCAATATTGAGGCTTGGAGAGTATTTCGTTAATTATTAGTTAGAAATATGTAAAAAAAAACGATTGTAATAGTATATCTCAAAAAAAAATAATGGTTGACAATTCGATTAATATAAATAACACTCTTTAATCTGGATTTTGCCGTTGGACCAAGATTGTGCATTCGGTAATCTAACAAAACCACAAATTAAAATGTTTGAAAATATGGCAAAACTTTGTATATATATATTTGTTTGGTGTCAACCCGGTTGACATTGATATAGTAGTCTGACTGTGTTGAAAATCATTTGTAAATTACACATTGTTTGGATAACGGTTTTAGGAATTCGGATTTTATGTTCGTATAACTGAGGAATAGTAAGTAAGGTTTCGATTTGTAATACCGTGTTAGTATTTGGATGAAAGATTTTTATTTAGTAAGTTACGTAGGATATGCGTAAGAGTGGAGATAGATAAAGATGATATGCGGAATAATGTGAGTGATGTTAATGATATTTTTCAAGTTTTTAACGATTGTGAGGTAATGTGGGGAGAGAGAAATATACTGTTAGAGAGGATGGAAGACAAGACTGAGTTTGTTGGGGGTGGTATTATCGATTCCCAAACACAAAAAGAATTGGGTTTGCTCGGTTCTGGGCTAAAACCTGAACTAAAACCGTTAGTCAAATAGTCTCTTAGTATTCCGCGGTTTGGAATTTCCTTTTATCCAAAAGTACAGATCAATTTCCAAATACAGTTTGAAACATAGGTTTAACACTTTAATCATACTATTAACGCAAATTTTGTTTGATTCGGCTGAAAATCTTTAAACTGAATCAATTTTAAATTAAATTAAACTTAAACTGAGTTAACTTGAAACATAAATTCAGCTATGTTGATGCTTCACTTCAACTTTTTCTCTTGTTTTTCTTTTTTACTCTTTAACTAGATAATACTCTTTTCTTGTATATTCCTCATAGGAGGAGAATGCAAGATCTCAATTTGCACAAAACTTTTAGCTAAACAAATTAGTTGTCATGCATCTGCCAAAGTAAAAAAAATCAGGATTAAGATTTGTTTAGATACGGTCAACTGAGAAAACAAAGAGGGTGATTGTAGCTTCATGGAAAAACTAAACACAAAATCAATAATTCAGATTTTGTTAGATTCGTTTGACATTATCAAAGAAAGTATCCTTTGCTTTTAAGATATGTTTATTAAAAGTAACAGTTGAGATTTCCCTAGATCTTCCTCATTACTCTATTCTTATGCCCGTCTGGTGGTGGTCCTAATATTTTTGGAATCGAAAATCGAAGATCAACAATGGTTTCTCATGTATTACCGAACTACACTTCGTTGTCGTGGTGGTCCTAATATTAATTATCTTCAATTTCCTTTTCAAATATTTTGCTTTTTGTTAGCTGGTGATCTCTCATACATCAGCTTGTGGCCTGCTTCGATTTCCCATTTCGAGAAATAAAACACTCCATTCGGATAAAATCACACGATGAGGAAATAACCACTTTCATTCGGACAAAATCGCACCGAATAGGCTCGGAATCCTGGATCTTCTACCTCGGCGCACAGCTCGGCCAGCGCATAGGTTGCTTTTAAACAGAATAGTAGGAAGATGAAGGCAAGAATCAATCAAAGAACATGCCTTTTCATCAAGAACTAGACCCTTTTTGCATCAAAGTGTTGTGGTATCAAGGCATCAACATAGTTGAAAATTGAAGTACTTACATTGATCATCTGAATCACTTCAAGAACTAAGCTAAAACAAGAACCAACAGAGAAGAATAAAGCCCTCTAATTGTCTTCCTAATAGTCAAAATTTGCAGATTAAAATGGTATATTATCTACTCTCATTTATCAGACTTCTTGTAATCCAATCTCTAAACTACTGTATAATCACCATCATCATCACCATAATCATCCTCAGATGATTAAGCCTTTAACAATCATTGTACTAATTCCAAAGCAGCATCAGTGAACCTTGTTCTTGTTCTATCAGGTGACAAGCACTCTTCAACAGGCTTCCTCTTGTTAAGTGACACATCCTTGCATCTACCTCTCATCAAACAAGGCCCTAGCTTGTTAACATCAGATTGTTGAACTGGTTTCAAGAAAAACTCCTCTGCTCCATGCTCCAGGCAGCTGTTGATCCTTGATGGAACATTCTCAGATGACATTATCACAACTGGAACGTCCCTGAATGACCTCGATTCCTTGATCTTTCGCAAAAGATCGTAGCCGGTTATACCGGGCATCGAGTAGTCTGTGATGATCAGGTTTACTTCTACTTCATTGTGCTTCTTCTTGATGGGAAGTGAGTCTGTTTCTGTGGTGATGTTGTCATCATCTAGTAGCCCCAAATACTCTATGGCTTTCACTCCAGATTCAACAACAGTAACTGCATAGTTGGAAAAAGGTAACATTAATCACCACAATTCCATAGTTTCTGTAATTCTTGCATAATTTGGATTAGGCCTAATTCAGACTATCAGAGCAAACTGCATACATGGTTCAAAATCTCCACAATTTCATAGTTTTTTTTGTAAATCTTAAAACTTGCATAATTGAACTAGGCCTAATTCAGAATTCCAAAGCAAACTGCATACTACATGGGTTGAAATCTCCACAATTTCATACATGTAAATCTTGAAGGGTTAATCTTTGCAGAATTGGATTAGGCCTAATTCAGACTACCAAAGCAAACTGCAATATGGTTCCAAATCTCCCCAATTTTCATACTTGTTGTAAATCTTGAATGATTAAACATGCTAATTTGGATTAGGCCTAATTCATACTTCTACTGCAAACTGCATACATGGTTCAGAATCTACACAATTTCATACCTCCTGCAAATCTTGAATGCTCAAACTAGCATAACACAGACAAGAATTACTTTTAACAAAATCCCAGATCAAGAACTGTGAAATTACCTTGATAAGAAGAGATTTTGAGGAGTCTCTCAATCAGCTTCCTGTCAATAATGCTGTCATCAACAGCAAGAACATGGAACTTGGTCTCTGTATCAACTCCAACAACCATTTTTGCTCTGTTTTTGGAAGAAACTGAAAATCTTGTGAAGAGAGAAGATTGGATGAAGATGTGTTGGTTTGAGGGAGAATGGGGAAGGGGGAGGAGTATTTGAATGGAGATGGAAAAGAAAAGAAAAGGTGTTTGAAAAATGGGGGAAGATACTGAAAAGATTTGATGGAGATAATGGAACCCACAAGAGATCATTGAGAATCTTGAGGATTTGATTTGTTATGTCATATTTTTTTAATTGCAGGACAAGCAAATTCAATGAAGAAGATGATGATGTTGGGTTGGGTTGGGTTGGGGCTTGCTTTTCTTTATTCTTTCTTTCTTCTTCTTCAACGCGTTGTGGTGAAGTGAAGATTTTGTTGATATGGGCAACTATACTTGATGTACCTATGATCATTTGGGTGGATTTTCTATTTACGGGTGTTTATCTATAGTTGGTTAAAATGTTGGTAGTCGAGTGGTACAGTATAGTGAAGATTTGTTTATGTGCAACTATACTTGCTATACTTGGAATGATTTGGGCCAAATTTTCGATTTTTGGGAGTTTGGAGTTTGTATGTGGTTGGTTAAAATGTTTGTAACTGAGTAGTAATTGGTAAAGTGATGATTTTATCATATTTAGGATGATTTGGGGCCAATTTTCGGGTGTTCGAAGATTATCGTGACCAAGTGACAAGTTGAGACACCTGTATGAAGAGGTGTCACACGTTCGATACTTAAAATATGTGAGTATTTACTCTGAAAGTGAGATTTAGTTGATTTAGGTGATTATTGATTAGAAATTTGTGAAATAATTGTAATTATAACATTATATATAAAAAATAATTAATTTTATCGTGATTGTGAAAATCCATCTATTTTCTTTTCTGGATGTTGATTTATTTGGTATCGGTATAGTAGTTTATCAGTTTGGTGAATTTATTTTCAAAATTATAATTTGTAGTATACAATTCATTACGATTATACATTGACACGACCGAACATATTAGATTGTGGTAAAGTTTAAAAAAAAAAGTATATAACTAAGACAGTCCTGTGAAAGTCAGTCTTTTTTTTTAAAAAAAAATAGATGTTTAAAACATCGAGTTCCATCTTCGAAACATCTAGGAGCTCATTACAGAACAATTTTTTCCTATAACTGTTCCAATTTTTTTTTAACTATAGTTGAACATTGTCTACCTGCGTTTTTCTTAATACAACCATCCATCATTTTACTCTTCATATTTTCTTTTTATGATCTACAATATTGAGTAACTTTGAACACTATTTCCAAATGACCAAAAACACACCAAGAAAATCTTTGATTTTTGCATATGATTTGGTTGATTTACAATTGGGGAAACCATGATTGACTATCTAGAACTTCTATAAAGAGGAACTTGACTAGTAATAATATGGTGAAGAAGAAGACCAAAGAGTAAAGTCTAGCCAAGTTGCCATCTTCTTTTGTTTTCTTCCTCTTTTTCTCATTTCATCACAATAGAGACTAGTCACTTGGAAAATCAAACATGAGGAGACAAAATCTCAACCTAAACCCAATTTTGATCTCAAAATCACACTTGACATCATTACTTGGACGACTTTTCTTACAAGATCTAGATCATGCAATGCAACCCACATGTAATTTCTAAGCAATATCCAATATTGGGTTTTGTTTGAGAATATCATTTCACGAAAACGTAATTTTAGAAAAAAAACGTATAAACGGGCATTGATACACTTGTTAAGAAGCTCATTTGAAAACAAAAGGTGATTTTAAGAAAGCCGTAAAATGGGACACTGATACATTATATGAGGTACTGATACGCACCATATTGTACATTGATTATATACTGAAAGAGGCACTGATGTAATATATAAAGTACTGATACACTAAACAAATACTAATATACAGTATATGGTACATTATACAATAAAACATGGACTGGCGCACTACATTTTAGCATTTGGGCTTTATTCAGTACACCTTAAATTATGGTTTTTCAGTCCAGTTCAGTTATGTTCAGTTTAGTTCAGATTCACGTAATTGAAATTATACTTAAAGTAAGTTAATGTCAGTTCAGTTCAATTAAAAGATTTCACACGAATTGAACAGATTTATTCTGTCTTTCACATTTATCTTAAAATCACGTATTTGACCAGATTTCATATTTCAGAAAAGATCATAAAGGAAACAAAATAATAACGTACGAGAATCATATTTGCAGTATGGAACGTGTACAACAAAATCCCCCATGGTTTTCTTGAAATTGGAGAGAATCATATCACCTCTTTTCCAGGAATCATCATATTTTATGCAACCAAAATAGCTTTACATGATTTGGCACAGCAAAATTGTACTTCAACATTTTTTAAATATATATAATCTCTACGTTCTCGTTTTGTCAATTCTCAAACGCCTTTTGACTCTGTACAAGCAACATATTTTTTTATATAATTCAATTATTCATACAGATACAGCCATGAAGATCCTACTTTGCTGTATGATTGATTCTCATAGCTGCACCGAACTCCAGAACCCAGATAAGGAGGTTATAATAATGTAAAACCGTGAGATCTAGAGTCGTAATCGACGTTTCAAGTATGAGGAAAGAGATTTAAGTTCAGTTCTGGTGAACGTAAGAAAACACCGCTAAGAGAGTCGCTTATCAGAAAGAGTTCAACCGTGCTCGGACAAATTATAGTGTAATGCAGAAATATGAAAAAGATGAGATATTCTTGAGAAGAACTAGCAGATCAAGATATCAAGAACACTCAAGGAACTATAAAAGATAGACTGCACATGGAGAATCAACATTGATATAGCAGAGTATCATATCAGCACAAATTTCCAGCAAACTCATCAGATTGGCTTTAAATCAGAAGTTTGCAACTTGTATATAATCTATGTCATAATTCATTGAAATAGTCTGGCTTCTATGTAACTCACCCTCGACCGTAAAAATAGAAACTGCATCTGGGGCAAATAAGGCTCGAAAACGAGAAGCTAATATTAATAACTTCTCTGCTGCTGTGATTCAGAAAACAAAATGATTGTAAGCTATGTATAATCCGTGCAGTATTGCACTGCACCCCATAACTTATTACAGATTGAAGGATCAATCTGATAAGTTAAAAATGGAGTATACTCTTTCATGTTGTTCCTAACTAATGCAATTTGTCTGAAACCTGCATAGATAGACTTCA
>JAYMSL010002749.1:0-13692 GCA_036897195.1 Plantago coronopus | reverse complement strand
GCAAACTCATTCTATCATAAAGAGAAGAGGAAAAACTCATTAGTACCTGAGAATTTGTCTCGAGAACACGAAGATTGAAAGAAGTGAGCCGGATCTCTTCAGCTACCGAAATTGTGCGGGCAATTCACAATCAATCGGATTATGCAACCAAATTCAATGGATTACATGGGTAGTATGAGCAAAGAATGGTTATGAATCGAAAAAACTAGGGTTCTTGCAGAGAAAACTGGAGAAGAAAGGACAACACGGTTGAAGAAAGAGGAAATAAATGAAAAAAATCAGGAAAAATTCTTTTATACTCTATCCGGTAAAACAACCCGGATCCACCACTCAACCCGACCCGCTCCGAGTGTTTTATTATAAAATCTGGGTTTGGACATATTTAGTTAAAACAAGTGGACTTTTCTAAAAGTCCACTTAATAGTGGACTTTTTAAACAATTAGTAAAAAGTAAAAACCAATTCTGATATCTCATGTTGTCTCCGCTTAACAAAGAACTTCTTGATTAATTTTTTATCGGTACGGTTAATATTATTAAAAAAATAATGAATGGTATACTACTATACCCATGATGAATTAGTGAAAAACTTTGTATAGATGATAGATCTCAATAATAGTGAGGTGTGAGCTAGTATTAATTGAAATTCAAACTTAACGCAAAAATAAGAACTCTCATTAAACAACAACACATTGCGAATCACAAACTCATTTCGCTGGCTTTCCTTCTTGTAACTTCTAATTATGATAAATTTATCCATTCATTAAAATAGTTCAAATACATCACAATCATGAAAAGCAAAGTACAATCATAAATTGAAACGTTCGTAAAACATGAACTAGAATTCACAAGACGACGTACGGAAAGTTACCCTCTCTTTCAGACCAGTTACCGGTAATTAATATTAAGTCCGTCTTTTCCAGAGAATTGAAGTTGGCCCGACTCCTGAGTGACCCAACACTATTGAACATGTCTATGACATGGTACATGTTCCAACTTCCATCCACCTCTCTGCTTGAAACTTTACTTAGTTAATTTGTTGCTTAGGTAAGTTACATCTGAAGGATAAGGACTTGACTTACCAAATCAAACAAAGTTACATCAAAATTAACTCAAGCCATTACAATTTGAGCCAACCCCATTTGTATCCAACATGACCTCAACAAGCACAACCAAAATCCAGACATACCAAGAACAGAAAGCTAGTTTGCCAAATAACCCTATCTTGATCAATACCTAAGCATGCTTAATCAATTAATTAACATAAACTATTTGTCTTCCCTCAACAACTCATCATCCACTAATCACCTCATAATCCAAGTTGAGTTAGGCCTAATGACATGTAAACCACCATTTGTCACACAGTTAACTTAACGACGCGACGCACTTAGCGTTCACACGTGTTCCATGCCGATTTGTCAACTATCTCTGGCGCCAAACTCAATGTTCCACCCTTTAACGGCAGTTAGGCCGAAACTGAATTTTAAAACTAATAACTTGCTTCTTAGTATTGGACATCATCTCTTAACAATTGTCACATCCTACTATATAAGTCTATTTCAAACAGTATGGTTCATTCACTGCATCTCTCTCATAATCCTTAACCCTCCTCATTAGTCTCCTATTTTCCTTCCCTAATCATCATTTTCTGAATCTCAGCGAATCTTGACAGTAATCCAGACGGTCTCAACAATGGGGTACTACAAGTTCTCCAAGTTCGATTTGCTTACCTTGATTGTGATCTTTTATGTTGTGCATTCAGAAAATGATGCGAAAACCATGAATGATCGCCTCTCCCTCCTTTCGTTCATGTCCGGGATCACTGACGACCCCGAACATGTTCTGGCAACATGGAACAGTTCCAACGTGCATGTGTGCAGATGGGCGGGGGTGGGGTGCGACATGAAGAAGAATCGAGTCGTGGAGCTGAATTTAAGCCACAGGTCGCTTCGTGGGACAATTGCACCGGCTCTATTCAATCTTACGCAGTTGGAAATTCTTGACCTGACAGGCAATTTCTTTACAGGGCAGATTCCAGCTGAGATCGGTTCGTTGTACAAGCTCCAGGAGCTCAGCTTGTCAACCAATCTTCTTGAAGGCCACATTCCAGCTGAGATGGGATCCCTGAAGCAGCTAATGTATCTCAATCTGGGAAGCAACAAGTTAGTTGGCGAAATCCCGAGATCTCTTTTCTGCAATGGAACCACTTCTTTGCAGTACTTAGACTTCTCCAACAACTCACTTACTGGTGAAATCCCACTGGAGAATCAATGCAACCTTCCAGAGCTGAAGTATCTACTTCTTTGGTCGAACAAGCTCATTGGAGAGGTTCCATTAGCTCTCTCGAACTCTTCAAATCTTGAGTGGCTTGACCTGGGATCGAATTCATTAGCTGGAGAGTTGCCTTCTGAGGTACTCAGCAAGATGCCACATTTGAAGTTTCTTTACTTGTCCTACAACCGTTTCTCAAGTCATAACGGTAACACTAACCTCCAACCTTTTTTCGCTTCGTTAACTAACTCCTCTAAATTGCAAGAACTCGATTTGGCTGGGAACAGTCTTTCTGGAGAGTTGCCTTCTATTATCGGCTACTTCTCTTCTCTTGTTCAAATTAATCTCGATACTAATCTCATACATGGTCAAATTCCACCACAAATAGCAAATCTTCTCAACCTTACCCTCTTGAACCTGTCAAGCAACATGCTGGGCGGTTCCATTCCTGATGAACTCTGCCGAATGGAAAGACTGGAGAGGCTTTATTTGTCGAATAACTCACTCTCAGGTCAAATTCCATCGGCTTTTGGCAATATGCCACATTTAGGCCTTCTAGATTTGTCAAAAAACAAACTGTCTGGTACAATACCAGATACCTTAGGTAACCTTGTACAGCTGAGAAGACTTTTCCTCTATGAGAATGAGCTCACAGGAGACATTCCCACAAGCCTTGGAAAGTGCACAAACTTGGAAATCCTCGATTTGTCTCATAATAGGCTTTTGGGAACGATTCCGAGTGAAGTTGCTGGACTGAACAGCTTGAAGCTGTACTTGAACCTGTCCAGTAATCTTTTGCATGGTCATATTCCTTTAGAGCTGACCAAAATGGATATGGTATTAGCGATCGATCTTTCATTGAACGAGCTTTCAGGTTCTTTGCCTCCACAGCTTGGAAGCTGTATAGCTCTTGAGCTTCTCAACCTGTCTCATAATGCGTTCGAAGGCAAGTTTCCAGAACCAGTTGGAAATTTGCCTTACCTCAAAGAGCTTGACGTTTCTTTCAATCAGTTCAGTGGAGCAATACCACCATCTTTGCAATCATCAACAACTCTCAAAGTGATGAACTTTTCATACAACCAGTTCTCCGGCAACATAACCGACAAGGGGTCTTTTGCGTCATTGTCTGTCGACTCTTTCCTGGGGAATGGCAAACTTTGTGGTACAGTTAAAGGGCTACGGAAGTGTCATGGGAGACGCACTCGTCACTTCTTGATTGCTATTCTCCTCTCATTAGTCGTGACTCCGATATTCTGTATTGTTGGATATCCTCTGGTACAAAGATCAAAATTGAGGAACCAATTGCCTGTTTTTAAACCCAAGGCAATCATGGATGAGGAAGAGGCAAGCAAAGAGATGAAGTACCCAAGGATTTCCCGCCAAGAGCTCATCGAAGCTACAGGTGGATTCAACAGTTCAAACATGATTGGAGCAGGTCGATTTGGCCGTGTCTACAAAGGGGTTCTTGGGGATAACACAAGAGTAGCCGTTAAGGTTCTGGATCCGAAAACAGGTGGAGAAATTTCTGAAAGCTTCAAGAGAGAGTGCCAGGTCCTGAGAAGGACCAGGCACAGGAATTTGATCAAGATCATCACTACATGTAGCAGGCCGGATTTTAAGGCGCTCGTGCTTCCACTGATGCCTAATGGAAGCCTTGACGATCATTTGTATCCGACCAAGAAACTGAAACAAGAACTGGACCTGGTTCAGCTTGTGAGGATTTGCAGTGATGTTGCTGAAGGGATGGCTTATTTGCATCACTACTCTCCTGTCAAAGTAGTGCACTGTGATCTCAAACCGAGCAATATTTTGCTCGACAGTGACATGACTGCTTTGGTGACAGATTTTGGCATAGCCAAGTTAGTGAAAGGTGCTGATGAGGTGGTTTCGGTCCATGATTCAGCATCCTACGACTCTACAGATGGCTTGTTGTGCGGTTCTGTTGGCTACATAGCACCCGGTATGTATAATTTTACTTCCCCGCATCTTAAATTAGCCCTTCTACTTAAAAAGACCGCTTGTTCTGATATTTTTTCTTATTAATGTGCTGTGAATTTCAGAATATGGCATGGGAAAGCATGCCTCAACAGAAGGAGATGTCTACAGCTTCGGTGTTCTGTTACTAGAGATAATAGCAGGGAAACGCCCGACAGAAGTGTTATTCCACGAAGGTTCAAGCATCCACGGATGGATCAAGAGCTGTTATCCTAACAAGCTTCAGCCAATCGTCGAGGCAGCCATAACAAGGCGTGCACCACGTGCTCCCATTTCCTGTAACGAGAAGGTATGGGGCGACGTGATCCTAGAGATGATAGAACTAGGTCTCATATGCACACAACACAATCCTGCAACTAGGCCTACTATGCTAGATGTGGCTCATGAAGTTAGCATTCTGAAGCAGTACATTTCTAGTCCTCCAAGTATCAGTGCAGATGAAACTTCAATAAACTGAGCCATTTTCTGGCCACTATATTTACCACAGAAGCAGATTGTTGTTATCATTCTGATTGTTATTATGTCACATACAGTTTTCCCATATTTCTTGAAGAAAAAAAAAGAACAGTGCAATTTAATTGGACATATTGAAACCAACCAAATGCAGCCTTTTGATTGTTACCAAAAAGCAGATATCACTTTCAATATGGTTCCCATCAGCAACATTCTGTATCTTCTAAAGTCTATCTACCAGTAAATGACTATCTTGATGTCTCATTGGTGATAAGTTTCATTGCTCGTGTTGCACTTGAAGGCTAACTTTAAGCCTACCATATAATGATATATATGCTTAAGTTTTGTGACATGTAAAGCTAAGCTATCTAGTGGAAGGTTGGGACTCCATACCCAACTCACTAACTCGTAATCGCATGACGTACAGTGCTTCATAGATTTTCATGATTATGTAGCCGCGATTTTTGGCTTTACTGAAAAAGTCAGGATTAGAAGCTGAGACGCGGAGCCAAGAATAAAATTCAACGTCAGAATGTCCAATACTGCAGTCACAACTCACCAAACAAGATGCATTCCTCATACTTCCTATTATTAGTCTAAGGGTACAGTTTTTGTGTTTCTTAAACTTGGTCTCATTGTGCAGTATCCTGGATGTTAACTGCAAGGATGTAGCTTTCAGCAGCAGCAGGACCACCTTCCACTAATCCATTGTTAACTATCTATAATCTTACCTGTGTTTCTAATTGGCAATCTACTCATCATGCATTAGCTAATACTAGCTGACTGTTGTTTAAATTAAGCATAAAATGACCATATCAAGTATGCAATACTGGCATATCAAAATATCTTGAATGTTCAGCCTACCTGCAGAGACTCAGAGTTTAGCAGATTTTAGCACACACTACATCTGAAAGCCAAGATCATGTATTTAAAAATGTGAGAAATGATAAATAAAATCATTAAAGGTGATGGGTTAAGTAACCGATAACCTGGGAAGAGTTACTGGGGTTAAGGTATGTTAAGGAAAAGAGTGATGGGATAGAGTTAAAGCAAATAGTAGGTTTACTTGTGTACGGGTGTAACAGTGGGGTAGAGATGTGATATGTGGAACACTGTTATTTTAGTCATACGAATGTTTTTGTAGTTCTTAAGGTTTGTGGGGAAGGGTGGAAGATAGAGTTATACCCTAGAGATAGAAGGGTTGGGATAAAGGGCTTTAACAGAATTTAAGGGCAACAATCAGACTCAGTTTAACCCATAGATGAGCCTTAACAGAGCCAACGAGTTCTATGCCAAACAGTCTGTAGTTCTTCTTTTCTTATTTTCCCTTTTTCTTTGGGAGCAATAAGAATGGGGAAAAAGCAATAACTAAATAAATTATGAACTGGAAAAAAGATGTGTAGCTAGGTACCCTTTTTATGATTACTTGCAATTGTTGACCTGAAAAAGAGCAAAGCCATCAAGAGGAACTATTGAAAGTCAGAACTAAAAAGATGGTACATCCATGCTTAATTGCCAGTAAAAGTGTATAACCAATCCAAGTAGAGATATTTCAATCAGATATGAAATCTTCTGTGTATCATTAACTGAGTATCCTCTATGAACAGATCTCATTCATATCTTGTTTCTGATATAGTCATATTACTACTAGGATAAAGAAGACAACGAAGCGCAGCTCAGTTGGTAATACGCTTCAATTACTAGGATAAAGAATAGAAGTCAACAGATCATATAGATATGCTGACAAGTCCTCTACATAAAATCCTAGTTAACTCTCTCTATGAACAATTCCATTCACATCTTCTAACACAAGTCATGTCTTCAGTTCCTATGTTCTGTCGAAGGCTCGAAGCTCAAATAAGAATGTCGATCATACTTCAAACTTCGACTAGCAAGCATGGTTTCAAGCTTAACATCACGGCACAAAAAACAGGTTTTAGCATTAATATAATTCTATGTGCACTTAATTCAAAATGTGGGGCTCCTTCACTTCTAGGTGATCCCAGAAACTCCTGGTGAAGTTAGAAAACTTATTGTCTGGTACAATCCCAAAAGCAATCTGTCAAATCTCTAGGAAGAAAATGAAGCCACTTTTTGGAATGATATCACAAATATTATATCTCTTCTACCATATATTTTATATACAAAGATACATGCACTATGTTCTCCCACTACTCCCCATTTTGCATTGCAGGTTCTTTGAACATGTGCTCAGATTTCAATAATACCATTCAGACAGAAAGACAAAAAAAAAAGAAAAAAGAAAAAAGAAAAAGGATTGAATCATTTTATCAAAGTGGATACTGGATATGAAAATGTTGTTGTGTTTAGTGTAAACCCAAGTGTAGATGTTACAACATTTCAATCACAAAGCAGAAAATAAAATTTACAGTAATTTATGCTTTTCTGGTGTGTAGAAACACAGATCAAGCGGAAAACACACACCTGAATAAACTATTTAAGTATTTATGCCAATGGTGTCTCTCAGCGCCAAGGCAAAAGTATAGAGTTGCCTGCATCAAACGATAGTGCATGCAAAATATTGGAACAAGGCATCTGTGAGCAGAAGGCATATGATTCAAGTATGAGACGATTCTTTACTAAGTACCGAAAGTATACAGACTGCAGAGCATTTAAGAAAAGAAATGAAGAAAATCTCAATCACAATGTTAAGATCTTCTATAGATGTACGAGTCAGTAAATATGTTACGGATGACAGAATGAGTACCGTGGTAGAGGACTCGAGATGGCTCACCAGTCATAAGTCATAACAGATCTCTTCACCTTAGGGTTCCTGATCATCCTGCAAGGCTTGCAACAAGTTAATTGGTTCTTTGACCTCTTATACAAGAATTCCACTTCTTTCACTTTTTCTCTTTTTTTTTCCCTTCCCAAAATGATAACATATCATGAAATTAACATGCAATGTCATTATCCTGAATGAAACACATATATAAATAAGATTAGCTCAGAGTTCATTCAACTTCACAAGTCACAACCAAGATTAACACGAGCTGATGTTCGTAGCTACAAATTACAACTGACACATCCTATGAGTCAGATATCACAAAAATGCTGTACATCAGCATAAAGTCCAAAACTACTAACTTCATTACAACTGAATATGGACCTGCTTTTAAATTGCTAGTGAACCTCATCCAGGCATTGTACATACAACCAAGAAGATACAACCATTTACACTTTTGTTGTGGAGAAAAGCCCATGAAAGGGAATAAAAAAGGCCTATCAAGCAACCCAATCTGATTGAAGGGAACAAACCAGAGCTGAAAATATACTCCTCAGCACCGACAAACCAAAATCACTAGCTGGTGGCAATCCTTGCAAAACTCATGTATGGGGATAGATATTTACAATATGTACTGACAAGTACAATTGCTTCAATTCCGTTGAATTTAGAAACATTTAATTTAGATGTGGTGACTATCAGAATCTAAGAATCTTTGCCAGGTCAAAGCCAAAAGTGTAACATTGCCTGCACGAAACATGGTGTGCACAGAATATCAGAACAAAGGTATCGTAAGCAAAAACATATTATCGAAACGAAATTTCCATACATCAAACATAATCTTCCAAGCTATCATCAATATTATTGAATTTTGGATAATGAAATTCATATGGAAAGACTTTCCTAATATTTAGGCGCTGTATCCAAGAAATCTTCCATATCACAAAATTTGCATTCATGAGATTGTTAGCCAGATGATGTATGAGGAGTCTTAGAGATCCAATGTTAAGTAATTTCCAGGAACTTATGGTTAAAGGTGTTAAGATTAAGTACCTCTGACAAAGAACTTAAGGATGCCTGGTCTTTGATTGAAGATTTCTTCACATTCCAGCGCCTAATCTCATCCTGTAACAGGGCTATCTGGTCTTTGATCTCATTCAATAATTTCATTTCTTCCTCTCTGTTAGTCGCTTCTGCTAGTCTCTCAACTTGAGTTATCTCCGATGTCTGGTTAAGTTGATTTGATCTCATCTGAGATGCTAAGTCGCTGGTGCTTGATTGGGAAACAGCCAGATGGCAATCAATAGCAGCAATATTACTTGGTTTACATAAATTGCTTTCTGAATGAGCATGCTGCAAAATTTTCTTCAGCCAGTCGGGTTCACCCTTATCATAAAGCTTGACAGCTTCTGGATGAACAAGAGATTCTCTCTCAGGCTTCTCTATACCTTTACAAGTAGTCTGCTTTTGCCCTTTAGTTGGAATTCCAGGAGATCCACACTTCCGAGGGACTTTTGGAACTTCAAAAACATCATAAACATTGGGAGGACTATCAACACCACCAACTTTTGGTGGACTTGTACGGTCTCTAATATTCTTGTCAACTTCGTTCCCCACGGACAGTTTTCTCGAATCACATTGGTTTCTAGTACTTAGCTGAGGTGAAGGTGAACGTGTTAGATTCCCTACAGATAAAGTTCCTCCGCTTGGTTTTGAAGAAAGAGTTGAAGGTGAACGTGACTCACTCTTGAAGCCAGCTCCTGCTATTTCCGAAACACGCTCGTCTAATTTCTTAATCTGTTCCCAGTATGAATTAATACTTCCGCAAGTAGAATTATCTGTTTTCTTGTCCGAGCCCGAGCTATGTTCATTTATTTCTTCCCCAGTATCTTCCTCCACAATCATAGGGATCAAATCTCCATCTGGGCTGTTACAGTCTCTCTCAATTGTCACCTTCTTCATTTTTGGTAAAACAGGTGCAGAACTCCTCCTACTCAAGCAGTGAGCGACTTTGTCCGAACCTAATGCTTCATTCCTTTGTAGGAGATTTTCGGAATAAACCACTTCACCGATACCAGGTTCGGCATAACCCATGCTTAACAACTTATGCCGATAGGCTTGGACTTGGTAATTCATAGCAGCCACCTCCATTTCTTTCTGGTAGATGATATCTTCAATTATCTCTAAAGACTCCTCCGCATGACACATTTTTTCCTCTGACAATCTCTTGTACTGCTCGGATTCCATCTTTATAGCAGCTTTTTCTCCTTGTAACCGCAGTATGACAGATAAAGCTTCACTGGCTGCAGAGGCGGAAGCCTCCCTCTCAGCATCCAACTCATTGTATAGCCTCTGGAGAAGCTGTTGCTGAGCATTGAGTGTCTCCTTTAATGTAGAAATGTCGGAATGGGACATAACCATGCTATACTCTGCCATCACACATAATGGATTCAAATGCAAGAAAAGCAATGGCTCATATTGAAAAGATGTCATGATCTGAGTTTTGAAAATCACTACAGAACTTGAGCAGAAATTAAAAGGAACACTAGGCTCATAATCTCCTTATTTTTATAGAGAGGATAGAAATTTACAACTACTAATTCCATACAATATCTACGACCCTCCAAGGGTGTATAACAAGGCCTATATATGCATACATTTTCCTTCTATAATCAGTGGTCTTAATATTACATGGATTAGCTTGAGCTGAAGTGTGAAGCTGGGATATTGACACACTTAAATCATGAGAATTTTATATCAACTTATTCCTAAATCATCAGAATTTCTCGCAGACATTTAAGCATACTAGCAATTACAAACAAACTTCTGCAAATCAATAGACAAGACTTGAGAGACAGATATGAACGACCATCATTAGACAACTATGTTCAGCATTACTAATTCATATTAATAGATGTCAATAAGCATCAATGATCAATAACACAATTTTCTCCATTTTCTTGCTTCGATCAACTAAGCCGTGAAAATTTATTTGTGTAAAAGACAAAGCAAAGGCCGCGTAAAATAGGCAAGCTCACTCTCCCTCTACAAGACAAAGCCATGAGGGGCTTGCCCTTTTTCTAAATTAAAACAAAACAATGTTCAAGAACTCAAAGATTTATCCCTGTAACAAAGCTTCAAACAGTGATGAACATAGTGCAGTTACATGTGTTTTTATCTCAAAATAGTACATGGGTGTTATGTACAAGAAAACAGAGAATTATTCACAAACACAAGAAAACAAACACAGACATAGAGAATTTGGATTACCTAATCTCTGCAGTGAAGATCTGAGAAGCCAACCTTTGCAAGCTGAATGACTTTCCTTCACCAAGGATTGACAGTACAAATATCAAAAACCCAAACCTGAAACAACCCAATGAAAAGAAAAGGATGAATTCTGAAAGGGAAAGGCCAAAAAAATCAACTTTGGGCAAATTTTAGGTGGATTTGTGAATCAAATGCTGAAAAGAAGAATCCCACAAGTGAAAGTGAAAGATGCTGGAAAGAGAAGGATGAAGAAACAGAGTTTCACTTGTATTCAACGGTTTCTTGATTTGTCTTTTACAAAAAGAAACTGCACTTGGATTTCATTTTAAATACCCAAACAGAAAAAAGACAATTTTTTTTAAATAAAGGGGAAAATGTCAGATCTTTTACCAGGAGAAGAGTAGATTTTGGCACGAGGAATTGGGTTTTCTATATTAAATTGAGAAAATAAATAGTTCCTGAATGTTTAATGCCAAGAACCCTAATTCGTGTTGCCAAAATCAAAATCAAAATCAAAATCAAAATCAAACTCACGAGTTTTTTAATAAAATTTGTAACAATACTTAACTTCTATATCTTGCACAAGATACTGATTGTTGTTGTTTGGGGGGGTCTGTGTGGTTGTCCGAAAAATACTCTGTTTGGATAAAATATGATTAATGACAAAATGCATCCAGTATTATTTCCTTGTCAGAAGTACAGAACTAATCTTAACTAAAGAATTTGAGTGCAAGTAATGTGCAAGAATTCAATGCCCTATAGTTGAAACCTTCGAACATAAGTGTTATTTATGAACGGAGTTATAATGTGATTCAGCAGCAAGGTAAACGAGTTAATAGTTTGTCGATTCAAGAAGAAAAAAAATATTTACGAACATTCTAGGTTTTGTTACTCAACAACGGGTACTAGTGCAGTTTTGTGAAACTCGGATATTTTTTATACACATGATAAAACATCTACATAAACGTTTAAAATAAATAGGTGCTAACTAAAAACACATATTGTTTACCGTTTCTAGAAATTTGGCTCGATTACAAACTCTCTCTCCGGGCACTATTATTCCTTCATTGTTATTATTTTGAACATATAACCACACATCTCTCAAATTGTTCCGGACATTTACATTGTAATTTTTTTTTAAAAAGTACATATTATTAGTTTGATGCATGAGTTGTATTACCTTGTCGTTACACCATCCGCATTACATACTTATAGAAACTGTTTTTGGAAAAAGTTCATCCCCGAAATTTTGTATTTCCTCCTTTCATTGATAAGTTTTAAACTTTTCTTATTAGTGTCTCACACAAAATTGAAGTACACTTGTATTTATATTCATTCCAATTTCTCTATTATTATTTTTATAACTTCATCAATAATTGCTACCAAAATTAACTTAGAAACATTTTTTCTTAGTTTATTACCATTGACCAATATAATACTACGAAACAACATACGTTTTAAAATTTATCTCGAAAATTAAATTGTCAAACCTATAATGGAACGGATGGAGTAGTAGAAGGAAGTCGGTTTAGGCTATTGTGAAATGTTTGGAAGTAGGAAATAATGCTACTAGCATGAGTTGTTGCCTTGTTGGTGTAAAGTGTCATGTGATGCTCCACACATTTCCTTTCCAGAATTTTGTGTGCTCTACTTTTGGACTGCTTGAATGATTATGCAATGCTTTAAGCTAATAATCTTGAAAGGGTGTGGTTTGGAATTTGATTGAACATAATCATTACACGTGGAATTATTAGTACTTTATTTATTGAGATTTTGTGATTAAAGTATTAAACTGTCACATTGGGCCGATTCTAACGGCTATAAATTAGGGAAAGGTCCACCTCCGGGACCGACCACGGCTTTCAAAATGTAGTAATTCTAGTGGAAACCACCTTGGAAGTGAAAAACTGTACGACAATTTCAATTCATCGAAGTCTTTCTTATGAAATCTTTTTTTTTTTTGAAGGTAAAAGGTAATATTCATATCACTTCAAGAATCTGTTACAGAGGGTTGAGGAAATGGTAAAGTATCCCAACCTTGATTGTCTATCTCACAATGTTTAGCCAATAAGTGAGCTAACATATTACAATCTCTACTGACATAATTAAATTGAACGGAGGAAAAAACTTTTGACAGCTCCTTGATCTCCAGAATTACTCCACCAGATACAGCAAATGATGGCCCATCTTCTTTCAGAGCTGATATAATAGTACTGCAGTCTCCTTCAATAATAATATTTTGCCAATGATTTTCCACAGCTAGTTTGGTTGCTAGGCACGCTGCAAGTGCTTCTGCTGTTTCCGCCTGTTGCAGTTGTGGGATACGTTTGCATTGCCAAGCAAGTATACTGCCGTTTGAGTCTCGTGCCACGGCTGCCATATTCTTAAAAATTGATTTGTTAATTTTTCTATTTTCATGTCAAACAAGAGCCGACACTTCAAATAATAATCACAAAATTGCACAGAGAATAAGGGCAATGTGATCCTAGAGATGACATGTGGACATTCTTACAATTGATCCTGAATTTATTTGTCCTCACGATATGTATGTTTTTAATTTTTTATCACTCGTTGGTCAATATATGTTGACATTGTTGCCTACTCCATGTGGACATTGTTGCCTTCTCCTTCACTAGTAGGCACTCACGTGATACGTTATAAAATTTGTGAACCTCATTCATAAATTGAGAACTAATTAATTATTAAATTTGTAAAACTGCACATACATTTTTAAATCTATATTTTTTGTGTATATTAGAAATAAGTTAAATATAGTAAAGTACTCCCTCCGTCCAGTCAATAGTTTCCCACTTTCCATTTTGGTAGTCCAATACAAAGTTTCCCATTTCCATTTTTAGATATGTGGTCCCAAATCTCCATCCACACATTTAATTACAACACATCAAAAAGTAATTTAACTACCTCCACTTGCAATATAATACTTAAAAAGTATTTAAAC
>JAYMSL010002748.1:0-13693 GCA_036897195.1 Plantago coronopus | reverse complement strand
ACCATAAGAAAGGAATCCGTTAATTAATTAATTGAATACAAAATCATCCAAAGCTGTTAGAAAACATGAATTGATTGAATTGTTGATGAAAATAAATAAAATAGAGAAAAATAGGTTATAAGTTATGAAGGGTATAATTGTCTAAAAATGGGCCTCGTTGTAATTTATTTGGACCTAATAATAATGGGTTTATGAGAAAGGGTTTTAGAATAATATGATGAGTCATTTTGGGCCTAATAGGAATTTTCCCTTATAACTATATCTCTAGTATATATCTGATATATATATACATCAGTATTAATTAAAATGGTTTTTTGTTATCAAGGGCAGAATTTGGAGCGTTTCAAATTCAGTGTATATAGTATTTTGCTTCCTTCAAAATCTCGGAAAACCAAAGGACATAAGTAAAATGAACTTACCCCACAAACACAAAGTCTAGTTTTCTGCTATATATACTGTTAATGAATCCGGGACATTTACAAAATTACAATGGCAGAGAAACATGTGCAAGTAGTTGAATTAGACGATTCATCAAACTCCAGTTCTCCTGAAAAAACTGTAACTACGAGTCCGGTTCGATCTCTGCAGAACAGGGAGCAAATGAAGTCACTGGAGCAGGAAGAGGACTGTTTCATTCTTGAGTTCGACCCAAGCGAAGAGTTGCAGTTTTCGAAGGCAGATCTGTCCGATGATGAAGCTGAGTTGCTAGTTGTTGCTGAGAAAGGACAGGTGATTGAACAGTTCCTGATTTTCCACTGCTAACACGAGCTAGTATTCGATAGTGTGTAACAGTGTAAGCATTGTGTTGTATAGGTTGTAGCTTGCAGAGATTATCCCCATCCGAGGCACACTTGCATTCAGTTTCCATTCGAAAAGACGCCTCATTCAAGCTACTGTGAACAGGTAGAATTCATGATCCATGGTTCCATACTTCCATCTCATGTGCTCATTGCTCAAGTTTCTGTTAACTACAAATCTGGATTTTGGCTATGCAGTGCTACTGTTATGTTTGCGATATCGTCGCTCCTTGTTTGAAGTGGCTCGGAAGTGATCGTCACTGCGAAGCATTTGACAACGAAGGGTGGAGAGAGGAAAAGAAAGCCATGAGAGCCAAGGAGATACATAGTATTGATGATTGATCATGTGTTGAAATAGAAGATCTAGAGTTCCAGCCTTGTAATACCAAGTAGATTCCTCATATATTCTCTCAGTACCAATCAATTGTATACGTATTTCATTTTCGTCCGTCTCAATGAACTCTATACATATTTATATTAGTCAAACTCGATACCTCACATTCATCAAACAACCTAACACTTTTAACAAATTTCGTATTACAGTCGATTCAAACTCAAACGTATACAATTTATATAGAATACGACGGTATTCAAGCTCAAAATTTATTTTGATTGATCTTAGTTTAGTGGTGACATCTCAGAAGTTAGAATTTTGATTAACATTTTTCTGAATTGGGTCAAGGCTGAGCAGAAAACATTAATGGGCCAAAGAGTGAAAAGCCCAAAAGATGAAGCGAAGCCCATTAGGAAATAGTCATTTTATCTCTTTCCGACCATAACAATATAATCAGCTCACTCTCTCTCTCTCTGTTCTATCTTTCCATCTTCTTCTTCATCTTCACTAGTCTCACATCTCAATTACGCCATGACAGTTCCAGTTGTCGAAGAAACTGAAGCTCAGAAAAACCTCCAGGTAACTAATCTGTCTGTATATTGATACGCAATTCTTAGTTTTCTGTTTTTGCCGATTTCATTTGAGTTATTAATTGTTCTGTTTTGATGATAAGGAGGAGGAGCCAGTGGTGGAGGACGTGAAGGAGGACGAGGAGCATGACGATGAGGATTCCGATGATGAAGAAGACGATGCTTCTCCAGGTCGCATTTCCTTAAATCTCTTATCAATGAATTCATATCTTTGTTGTGATTGTGATATGTATGTTATGAATTCTGATAACAGTTCGAATATTTGGATTTTGGAACAGTTCATTCAAATTATGAGAAATCTGTATTCTAGATATTAATTGTAAATGGACTGTGAATCGACGATTCGACGTACTATAGCTTATTAGATGAAAATGTTTCACTGTTCTATAGAGTTTTGAAATTTTACATGTTTTATCTTGATGAACTGAGAAGTGAGAAGCCTGAGAGTTTTCAGTCAATTCGATTCCTCGGGAGTTTATTATACCTTGATGCTATTGATTTTGTAGAAATTAAGGCTGGTTAGTTGTTACAGTATTGTTAATAAGCATTTGTTCATGAGTGGTGGAAAATGAATGTTATCTTTGTCGATATATAATTGAACAGGTGCGAATGAGGGCTCGAAGCAGAGCAGGAGTGAGAAGAAGAGTCGTAAGGCCATGCTCAAACTTGGAATGAAACCTGTTACAGGTGTCAGTCGGGTCACGATTAAGAGAACCAAAAATGTACGCCTTTTCTCTGTCTGTTTGCGTCGTTTATATGTTTATACGTACACTGGTTTCATTTCTCAATTGTTATTTACAGGTTCTGTTTTTCATCTCCAAACCGGATGTGTTCAAGAGTCCCAACTCCGAGACTTACATCATTTTTGGTGAAGCCAAGATAGAAGATTTGAGCTCTCAGCTCCAAACACAGGCTGCTCAGCAGTTCAGGATGCCTGACATTAACTCAGTAATGGCAAAATCAGAAACAGCTGCCGCAGCTGCTGCTATCCAGGACGAGGAAGAGGAAGAGGTTGATGAATCTGGTATCGAGGCTCGTGACATTGATTTGGTCATGACCCAAGCCGGTGTGCCTAGGACCAAGGCTGTCAAGGCTCTCAAGACTCATAATGGAGACATTGTCAGTGCCATTATGGAGTTGACTACCTGAGCGCGTAATACCAGCATAGATGGAGGTTGCAATTTGATGACTTTCCATTCTAAACGTACGGTTTTGTTCCACTGCCTAAATTAAATGCTCATTTTTCCGAGCATTGAAATTATGCTTTTCGTTGCTGTTGTTACACTCAAATTTTGAAGGAAATCGCTGCATTTGTTCTTGTTCTGAGTAATGATCTTTTCAAGCTTTGTTAGATACTTCTTGATATCATGCCAACACCATATATAGATAGATCACTACTTAAATCTTGTCTAAATGTGAAAATAATACCAGAAAATGAAGCTTAGATATATAATTGAAAGGAGAAGCATATAAGAAAACAATGTATTTAATCTTCAATAGCAGTACATCTTTTAGATTGCAGTAACATCTTTAATGACATACAGTATAAAGAAAGCTTGCTAGCAAGCAGTTGGAATTTAAATCAGGATTAGTGCATAATTGCATTTCATAGTAGGTAAAATATTATTGTAGCGCAGTTGTTACGGGTTAATGACGCCACAGTTAAGACGGATTTCTCCTGCTGTGCCGGTAAGAACCTCAATATTATTCATCTTGATCATTGCATCTGCAAAATCTTGTAGCCACTTCTGGTTACTGTCTGCGTACTCCTTGACTTCTGCAAGCGAATCTTGGGAGGTGGTCAGAGTCTGGTCGGAAGTGAATAGTCCCCGTCCGCGTTGAACATCAGTGTAGTAGCTATTCTCAAAGAGAAATGGAGACATGTTCATAGGGACAACACTGTTAGGATCAACATTCCCTTGAGGAGGCTTCCTCGGGCATTGCAGCTTCAATGAGAATGCATACAGGGGATTCAGAGTTGGATCTTGTTGATTTGTCGAATTGAAATTGTATAACCTGTTACTGAATGATGTGCAGTGGGATCGGCCAATTGTGTGTGCTCCTGAACGGTAAACGTTGGAAAATTTAGGAAAAATTGTCGTAGTAAGAGCGACTGCTATTTGCAGCAACTTTTGTGAAGCTTACCTAGGAGTGCAATCATATCGTCTTGTTCCAGATTCTTCTTGGCAAAGGCCTTAGTAATCTCTGTCAGATTGTCGAAGGGAGCAGGAATGGTTAATGTTTCTGCTGCGTGTGAGATTCGTCCATCTCGTCTTCCGGCAGGGACATTCCAGCCGAGACCTCCTGTCTGCAATTGCCAAAATCATTTAAGTTTACAAGAACTTTGAATGAGAATACAGGATTGATGAAGAAAGAGTAGCTACTTACTATGACAACAGAATCTCTAGCTGCATATGCTAAAATATCAGCACACGAGACGACTCCTTTGCATTTAGGATCTTGTTCAAGTATGGCTTTAGCAGAGTCGATCACCTCACGGCCTCGGAGAGTACCAGCATTTGGTGGCCCATCCTCTTCCGCAGAATTTCCAGGTGTCGATTTTATGAGGATGGAAGCATCACAACCCTGAATATGTATAGCCATTCTTACATTAAGAAATGAGTATGATTACCTTTTGTTGCCTGAATGTAACTGCTTTTCTAGTAGTAGAAGGCACGGAAAGTAAGTTTTCAAGAACATTACCGTAACGAAGCAGTCGTGGAAGTTCATTCTAATAATGCCTGCAGCGATCCCTGCGTTCTTCAGAAACCCTTTCCTGACTTCTTGTTGTATAACCGTCTGAACGTTCGGACATTTATCTTTGTAGAAATCTACTGAAAGCTGAGCTTCAGTTTGAGAACTGCCAAGAGACAATGCCAAGACTAACAGAATTAGCATCATTTTCTTGGTTTTTCCCTTTGGGCTGAGAGGCAAAAGATTGCAAGTTTGAGATGTCCATGTTGAAGAAAAGACCTTCAGTATATATAGTAGATGGATTGAGCTTCAAAGGACAACTTGAAACTGTTTTTGTGGAACTTGAGTTGAAAAACTGCGCAGGCGGTTATAAGTTGATTGGGGAAGCATGGAGGTGTTCAATTTGTTTGAAGGAAATATTGAGTTCTTGATTGAAAATGTTATCTTGTTAACAGGAATGTTTTGCCCCAGTTAATCTGTAGTCTGTAGATACATTGTGCCACTTGAACTTAACAAATACTCGGCTTGACCAGTAAGGCTTTCTAGTCGAATTTTAGTTCGATGTAGTACTCGTTCGACAGCCAAGTTATGGTTGGTTCGATATACTCTGTAGAACTCACATGATGATTTTGGCTATTCTGTTTGATGTACTTATGTCCTTTACTTATAGTACATGTTTCTTGAAATACTGAACCAGTAATGAATTAGATTTGAAAGTGTAGATTTCAAGAACATGCAGAGATAAGAAGAGTAGAAAACAATCTGAATGAGTAATACAATTTGCGATAACAATCAAGCCAGTTTGATCAACATTTGAGAGTTAATATTACAGATTCAAAATGTCAATTTTGCTGAGCATCACAGGCAAATCGTTCTCGTTCTTCTCTATACACATTTTTTTACAAAAGATACCCAAAAGCCCACATATTATACACAAATATTACCACCAACGCGAACCTGTACCAACACCGTGCAGAACCAGTGTTCAAAATATCAGAATCATCTTCGAGTTGCAGCACAAGGAAACTGACATCTACGAGTTCTTCCATCCTAAATCATCTTTCATTACATGTTCCCAGTCTGAAGAGGAGGAGCTGCCCTGCCATAACGAGTATTGGTGATTCATCATCCTGCTGCTATCGTAAAACGAGTGAATCATCGGAACATTTGCTACAGAGGAGTTTAACTTTCCCGGAGATGCATAGTGATCTTTGATGCACGTGCTGAGGTGATTCTGATCAGCAAATCTAGCAGAACTGACCTCAGGTGTGTTTTCTTCCGGATGAAATGATTTTGAATTTTCCCCTCGTGCCATGAGGATATTGAATCTGTCCATAACCGAACCTCCAGAATCACCATCAGCAACCTCAGGATGTTTTTCTTCCGGATGAAATGATTTTGAATTTTCCCCTCGTGCCATGAGGATATTGAATCTGTCCATAACCAAACCTGCAGAATCACAATCAGCAACCTCAGGATGTTTTTCTTCTTCTTCTTCTTCTTCTTCTTCATTTATTGGTTTCACCTTGTCCTCTCGAGATTTCAAGATACTTAATCTCGCCATAACAGAAGCTTCAGTTTCATCAGCATGCACAGTGATGCTACTCAGAGAAGTGTTCACTATCAGGGGTTCTCGTTCCACGGCTAAGCCATCATATTCCTTGCGAATTACCTTTGCATCTGTGTCTATCATGCGCGAATTGTCAAGTTTCGGCAACCTTTCAACGACATTTTCGTCTCCTGAGAAAATTAGGAAAGGGTTAGTATAATATTCCTAGAAACACAGTAAATTTTCATTATTGAGGAGATGAATCCAACCTATGGATTCCTTGGGTTTCAATTTCTCCATCTCAAGTTTCATGAGGTCGAAGCGAGCTCTATAACTGACGGAACACAATTTAGCTTCTGCCTCGAGCCACAAGCTCTTAAACAAATGTGCCTGGGAGTGCATTTCTTCATTGAAGTTGAAATTCTCATCAAGGACTTTCTTTATAGCCTGCAAGCCAAATCACATAACAAATAAATGCTGCACTATAATTTTAAGTGCATCTATATATACTCTCTGAAGGGGAATAATTTTTTCCAGAACCTTTTTGGAACTGTTAATTGTAAGTTATTGAAAAATTTGCCCGAGGATAAAAGAAACTTCAGATGGAACTTCAAATGTGACAATATATGTACATAAATTTGTCAGTAGTATATAAAAATGATTTACCAGAAAATAGCACGAAAGCACATACCTTTGCCACATGATCATCCTTTGTTAAATCCAGGTCATCTTTCAAGGATGAGGAAACTGGTGACTTTTCAATTTTGTTACCAGAATTGTCATACTCCTCTTCATACATGCTCCAATAACCACGCTGTACAGGTGAGTCCTTCAATTCACTTGTCTCATGAGGACTTTCGGTATTTGGGCATGCGGATTCACCTAGTTTTGAAGTATCTCTATCTCCTACAGCGTGGTCAAGATTCGTTCCATCAATTGGCTGGATGATCTTCTTACTCATGCATGAATTAAGATTGTTTATTATGAGTTTCAGGGTCTCAGAATCTTTTTCTTCAAGAATGAACCCATCATTTGACTGCTGTAACAGAAGCAACTCCGAGAAATTATGCATGGCTTTAATAACCGCTGGCACATCCATTCTCGGACCTGGTTGTAGCTTAGTTCCCTCAGCTGTATCGTCTTGTGAAGAAGGTGAAGCTAGAACTTTCTCTGCTGCATGAACAGCAATATCACCGTCCGATACATAATTAAGTGCCGAGCCAGTATCAATTTCACCAATGAACTGCTTGGAGTTGGTAGCTTTGGAAATTTTCATATCAAAACCACTCTTCGGGTTATTTGGAACACCAGAATCGTTTCTTGGTATATCGATATCCTTGTTTATCTGAACTCCAATACTTCTAGTCACTGCTGAAACCCTCACTTCAGGTTTCACACAATTTGATGAACTCAAATCTCCATCATGTAAAACTTCAGTTCTCTGATTCTTGTTTCCATCAAGAGCATTTCCAGAAGTTTTCGAAGAATCCACTGCTGAAAAGATATTTTCATGTTTATCAAGATCAAAACAATAAACTTCATTTCTCTTGGAATGATTGAATGGGTCATCTTCAACATCAAGCCAGGAAAACTGAGAAACACGTGCCCCTTTCCAACAAGGTGAATCTACTCCAAGGCTGTGACGATCAACAGAATCTGAAGATAAATCAGCCGGGGCTACTACTTGAACTTCACTAAAGCCATCCAGCACATTTACCTTAAGAGGTTCAGATACAAATCTAGCTTCCGTATCGTGGTCAAGAGTATTCTTGGTATACGATGGAGCTGATGATTCTCTCACTGAAGGTGAACCAAAAAAATTTTGATCATTGAATTTGTTGGAAATGCTCAGGAGGTCTGTGCCATAGGAGTCTTCTTTATCCTCGGCATTTAATTGTTGAACTAGGTCCTTATCAAACTCCCTAAAGACTGTATATCCAGCAGTGTCATTACAATCAATTGCACGAGGAACACCATTCTGTCCAAGAACTCCACTGACAATAGGCGGAGGCCTAATGACCACAGCAGGGGAAGACCTCACTGTTGATACAAGTGGAGTAAAAGGTGAACCTACCGGCCAAAGAGAATTTGTATTTTTACTGCATGAGTTTTGATGATAATCCGAAAAACTATTATGTGTCTCTGAGGACAGGCCAGGAGGTCGAGATGCAAGAAGGGATGAGCTGGCAGCTGACATATGTTTGTTACTGAAGTCAGGAGGAAGGAAGCTGCTGTGATTTTGCTCATGAAATGATTTATCTTCCATGTGCCTCATGCCCGTGTATGTAGTACGGACTTTGCTGTCTGAAACAAGACTAAATGGTTCACACGACACACCAGTGCCTTCTTCATAGTTGCTCCCATACTCAGTACCATGTCCTTCAGGATATGTAACCACAAAACAATTGAGTAAAAGAAGGTTACAAGTATCATGACTTCATAAACAAAAATGGATATATGTTACATGCTACATCAGACTGGCCGCATTATCAGTCGCACCACAGACTCTATCTCCCTGACTTACATTCCTATGGCTTCCAACTAAACTATCATTTGATATGCATAATAAACTTAAGCTATCAAACATATTTAGAAGTGCCAATTGCCAAGTGCCAAGTTTACTACTGAATGGCGTCTAATAGGTCGGCCAAAAGAAGCCTTCTAGGTTTACTCTTAAAAATCAACTAATCACAGTCCTAGTCACACTCTAATCCTTGGTTAATGAAGTTCATAAGCTATACTCTAAAGATCAAATCATAATAGGCTTAGACTTATTCTCAAGATCATTTTATCCGGGAGTACATACATATTGACACTGATAATGGTAAGCAAACTAACTGAGAGTGAAAGATAAGTAAATGATTCGAATAACCATAGAAAAACTGAATGCATCTTAATCCTATCTTAGTATACGATGAAATGAAGCAGATTTTTACACTTAGTTAGCATATTCAATTATAAGAACTAACTAACTAACTAATTCTACAAAGCTTATAACATTACCTTGGTTCAGTTGATTGTTGTAACCATGTGAAACACCAAGATTAGCCTTCTCAGATAGCATGCTTCCCACCCCATCAGCCTGCTGCTTTCCATAGCTGGATCCAAGATTAGTGCTTGTCCACCGAGGTTCATACTCTAATCCATACAAGCCTTGCATATAATCAACTTGATGAGGTACCTCATCATAACGAGGCCCATCCTCCTTGTGCAAAGGATCCTCTTCGCCAGCCATAGGAGGAACATATGGGGAATAAAACGGCTTGGACCAATAACCACTGGATGGGCTAGTCGACGCAGATGCAGAAAACTGATAAACATCTTGTGCTGGGGGGATGCTGGGCATATTGACAACAGAATCGACAATAAGTTCGGATCGAGGGGCAGAAGGTTGGGTATACTGCCATGTCTGACTGAAGGGCTCAACACCACAGGTCAATTCAGAGTATTGGGGTTGAATCGGGTTCGAAGTAAGCTTATTGGGGTTTGATCTATCCATAACCCCACAAGTCAATTCTGAGTAGTGTGGAATAGGGTTGGAATTGAGCTTATTAGGGATTGATCTATCAATACTGAAAGGTGGAGCTAGGGCTGACAAATTGGAGAAAGCTGGTGAGGATGATGATGAAGAAGAATTAGCTCCAAAAGACCCAAATCCCATCATGTTTGATTCTTTCTTGTAGTTAAAAGCAGCTGGTAGTGAAAGCCCAATCCTTTACAGTCCTAACACCTAGATGCAAGCAACAAGAACAAAACCCAGAATTTGGTTTAATCGAATAACTGATAAACATGGAAATCTTAAACAAGCAAGCATACAGTAGTTGTGCATAAGTCTTGCAGAGAGAAAACAAACAGGCATACTATGATATATGAATTCAATTGATGCAAAATTGTAAATTGAGAGAATTTGAAGAATGGAGAAATTAAGAGAAGAAAAGCATACCTTGATGATGATGATTTAGGGGAACTCAAAATTCCATGAAAAAGATGATTTTCTTGTTCAGAGTAGAAGAGAAGAGGAGAGGCCTGTGTCTCATGTGTGGAATGAAACTCGAGTCGACACACTTTGCTTTGATTCTGAGTTTCTGATTCTTCTTATTTGCATTTTTTGACCTTGTATTCTTTCATATTTGTCTTTTATACCCTATAGAATCTTTTATTTTGCAATTTTTTTTTGAGGGGAAAACATCATATATAGATTACGCAAGTACCATTACAGGAAAGTCTTTAGCCGAATTAACTAATCTAGGAGATCCTACTAAGTCACTAATATTACTAGGTACAAGCCAAAAGGGACAGATATCCCAAATTCGCAAAGCCGGAGCAGAGCAAGAAAATTGCGAATCTGAGTTGTCCAATTGCCGAAAACAACTACTTCCGGTGTTTGCTAACAAATCTGCAGTTTGATTAGCCTCCCGGTATATGCCTTTGAAATGTAAATCCTGGAAAAACTGTGCAAGCTGCCTGATGTCTGAAACCAGGGCCCTACTGGCGAATAGAGGTGCTGCTCCCCTGCATAAAACATCAAGAGAGAAAGAGGAGTCAGTATAGATCAAGAGCTTAGAGATATTCAGAGCTATAACAAGTTTCATCCCTGTTCTAATTGCCCATAACTCAGCAGAATTATTATCAGTAATTCCAATGAAACTAGCGAACCCCTGAATAAATCTACCATCCTGAGTCCTAAATATTCCTCCTGTTCCCGAGTGACCAGGAAAGCCTAAGGAAGATCCATCAACATTAAGCGTAGAGAAACCTGAAGGTGGGGGTTCCCATTTACACCAAACCTGCTGCCTGCAAACTGGATTAGAACGCGGGGTAGGATTTTGTAAAGCTTGAAACTTACGAATCATGTCATCGATGGTAAGGTTCTCCTGTTGAAATATGAGTCTATTGCGCACATACCAGATAATGGAACAAGCTTGTAAAAAGATGCTCTTATCAGTTTGGTCCATTGGCAAATTGAAAACATGAGGTGTAATATGATCCGGAGAATTTTGCCAACTAGGAGGAAAAGCATGCTGCCTAAACATTTGTAAACGTGGACAAGAAAAGAAGAGATGCTCTATAGATTCAGGCTCCTGTAAGCAAAATATACAATTAGGATCTAAAGTAGGAATGAATCTGTGAAGTCGAAGGCGGGTAGGCAGCCTATTGTGAGCCATCAACCAGGCAAAAAACTTAATCCGTGGGGCAATTTTCATGCCCCATAGCTGTTTCCAGGGCCAAAGAGGATAAGAGATGGAATGAGCAAGCAAACCATGATAAGCTGTCTTAATAGAAAACTTACCAGAGGAATCAGGCCCCCACGCAGGGAAATCAGGAATAGCATAGCTTGGTATCGGAATACTAGTGATTTGCAAGGCTAAGTGGTGTGGAAGCAGGATGTTAAGCTTGGCCCAATTCCAGTTATTATTACTAATGAAATCTTGGACCTTTAAGGAGAAAGTACAAGCTGGAATATGGGTAACATAGTGTGCAAGTGGATGAATTCCAGCCCAAGAGTGAAACCAGAAGCTAACAGAAGAGCCTGTCCCAATTTGCCAACGTAAGAAAGTGGCAAAGAGCTGTCGAAGATTAGCCAAATTCTTCCAGAACCAACTCGCGGTTGGTTTTAAGCTAGCAGCCCAGAAAGAACAATCACGGAAATACTTAGCTGCATAAAGAGAGGACCATAAGGAAGTATCCGAATGCAATAATCTCCACAAGAGTTTGAAAAGGTAAGCAGTGTTAAGAGTATGGAGATCCCTAAGGCCAAGCCCCCCCCCCCAATGCTTAGGTAAGCAAACCGTGGCCCATTTAACTTTAGCCATAGCTTTCCCACCAGGCGTGCCTTTCCACAGGAAATGCTTTTGAATACTATTGATTCTGGCAATGCAATGTGATGGGATTCTAGTGACAGACATGGTATAAGCGGGGATAGTATTAGTAACATGCCGAACAAGCACAACTCTTCCTGCATAAGAGAGTAGTCTGGAATACCAGGCATTGATTTTGCTGGTGACTTTGTCTATGAGATGGTTAAAAAGGTCACGCTTGGAACGGCCCATGACAAAAGGGAGGCCCAAGTATTTGTCCTGTCTACGATTTTGGACAACCCCAAAGCGGTGAATAATAGAGGCTTTAGTATTAGATGGGGTATTTGGGGAAAACATGACTCTGGATTTAGTCCAACAGATTGCTTGGCCCGCATAGAGTTCATATAACTCCAGACATTGGGCAAGAGTGTTCAGAGTTTTATTATTAGTGCTTGCAAAAATCATGCAATCATCCGCAAAACAAGGAGCAAGACGACTACCAAGCAGGCAGTCAAATTGTTTCTGCTGCACCTTAGTTCTTAACAAATGCACAAGCATCTCTTGACAAAGGATGAAAAGGTAAGGTGACAACGGGTCTCCTTGACGAAGGCCCCGAGATGGCGACCAAGGCGAAGAAAGGAAACCATTAACCCTAACTCTGAAAGAGCAAGACATAACACAAGTCATGATTCGATCAATGATGATGGGTGGAAAGTTGAACTTTTGGAGAACTGATTTCAAAAAATTCCATTCAAGACGATCATATGCCTTAGCAATGTCTAATTTAAGGGCCATGAATGATTTATTCGACCTCTTTTTCCTAGACATAGTGTGCAACAGTTCATGGGCAATCATTATGTTATCCCCAATATTACGGCCCGGAACAAAAGCATTTTGAAATGGAGATATTAAGTCCTTAAGCAAAGGTCGAATTCGATGCATTAAGATTTTGGTAATGATTTTAAAGCTGACATTACATAAACTGATAGGCCTAAATTGAGATGGCAGTTGCGGATCAGAAACCTTAGGGATAAGGGTAATAATCGTGTCATTTAACTCAGGCTCCAAATAGCCATTATAGAAAAAGTGACGAACATATTTTGACACAAATGGGGCAAGAGTGGGCCAAAAGTGTTGGTAGAAAAGACTAGTAAGGCCGTCTGGGCCTGGTGCCTTATTCGGCCCAATCGAGAAAACAGCAGATTTAATTTCATCATCGGATATGGGCCTAAGCAAATCCCATTGTTGGTGGGCTGTGAGTTTTGGACAATCCAAGGATGCCAAATTAGGGGAAGGAGGACATGCAGTGTGTGATTGCTCTTGGAAAAATTGCTGGAAAATAACTAAAATATCATTCCGATTAATACACCAATTTCCCGCACTATCCTTAATGCCTTGTATTGAATTTATTCTTTTCCTATGAGTAGCATAAGCATGGAAAAATCTTGTGTTAGCGTCACCAAAGGTCATCCAGTTTGCTTTAGCCCGTTGAGCCCAATACAACTTAACTTGTGATCTCAAATTATTAATATAGTTACGAGTGGATTCATACAAGTGACCAAACATTGGAGGATTAAGAGGAATTCGCTCATAATAATTAGCCAGTAAAGTCATATTAGTGGCAATCTCCTTCTTTAGGTCCTGAAGACTAGTCAAAGGCCAATGTACTGCCTTAGTCGCAAAATCAGTGCATAAACTGGAAAAATTAGAATTTATGAGATTAGAAGCAGACCAAAAAACCTCCACATTTGCACAGAATGACTGATTCTGGACCCATCCATTTTCAAAACGAAATAACCGTGGAGGTCTAGGAGCAGTAGGATTAAAATCAACTAACAACGCGGTGTGATCAGAAACCGAATTCACCAAATTATGAACACGCATAGCAGGAAATAAATTAAGCAGTTGTGAATTAGCAAGAACTCTATCTA
>JAYMSL010002747.1:0-13693 GCA_036897195.1 Plantago coronopus | reverse complement strand
CTAAATTCAATTGGGTTAGTAGTAATCCGCATTAGACGGAAAAAAATTCTCTAATTTCGAATCTGAAGCTTAATATTAACACAAAATGAGGGTTGATATTAACACACAGAATGAGAAAAGGCAATCTCACAGGGAAAAATGTCATACACTAAATTTGTGACAAAAATGACTGTCAGGGGCATTTTTGTAACTTCACAGTGCCAAAATCAGCATCTTCACCTCAAATGCCTATTTTTGTTGTTTTTGAGAATGGGGTGGCTGTTTTTGCAATGTGTATGTGTAGATGGAACCTTTTTGTAATTTTCCCGAGATTTAAAGTACTATAAAATTTGATATTAGATATAGTACAACTAAATCTGATGGTAGAAAATCCCTTACGTTAATACTAGTCCAGAGGGAAAGTCTACATTGCAGCCCAGCCCAGAGGGAAAGTCTACATTGCAGCCCAGTCCAGAGGGCTTCGCATGGCCCAACTCCAGAGAAATTGTTGAAGCCCAGTTGGTTGTGAATCCATTATCAACCCATTTACCCAAATGTTTGGATAGTTGAAGTGGGTTCTTCTTTTTGCATAGTTCTAAACTTCAAACTTCAAATAATGTTACACTGTATAAGCTATTCGACTCAAAATCGAACCCTACAGCTCCCAGCTTGCACTTTTGTTGTTTTTTTGGTTTTTTACAGTGTTCACTTTTTTACTAAAGCACATATTTCCCAATTCCAATTTCATCTTCTTTCTTCGACTTTCGTCGTTCAACATTACCAGCTTCAACTGCGAATTGATCATAAAATATTGGTAAAACGATCTTAAAGTTCAAACTGTTACGGTCTATCTTCCTCACATTTGAACTGAATGCATCTTCAAAGTATTAATCTTATCTCACAGGTTCGATATGAATCTGTTTATGGATCAATTTAAGGCTCTGTTCAATTCACCTGAAAATCTCTGAACGGGACTGAATTGAATTTAAGTATAAAGTTGAATTACTCACATCTGAACTAAACTGCAGGTATAAAATTGAACTACCCACACATGAATTAAAGTGCAAGTATAAAGTTGACCTATCCACACATGAACTAAACTGAATTGAATGAAGTTGAACTGAACTAAATACAACTGAAATTAAGGTGAATTAAATAAGAGTTAAGTAGAATTCAAATAGAGTTCTTGGTGTCTACTGAACTTGAATCCATTTTAAAATCCATGACGACAATGAGTCGAAATAAAAGAAAAGGATTAGGGTGTAACTTTGGGGCAACTATTTACTTGATAACTAGCAATGAAAGTGGACATAAAGAGGAATGTATTAGAGACGTGCAAATAATGCATATGTACGTGTTGTAATCCAAGGTAGCCAAGACATCTCTATCTGTTCAACTGATTAATGGCTAAACCAGCCAAACTAAAGTGGTTTGGTTTGGTCTGAAATTATGCTTAGAATCGATACTATACAGTCTATACTAGTTGGTGGATCGTGGATGGCGTGGCAGGAGCTGGAAGTTAAGGGCATGCATAATAGCTTGCAAACTACGTGAACTAAGTTAACCGTACAAGTGCGACATGCTCTGACTTAGGATCACATAATTACATAAAATTGTACTCTCATGGAATTCGTACCTGTGACCAAGAAAAGAGTTCACCTCTTTTTAACCAACTGAGTCAATCCTTGCGAGCATAATATTGCTATATCATATCATGATGATCGCCATTTGTCAACCCAAGGTGAAATTTTACTCATTTCATTTATTTGTACTACCACAAGAAGATACAAATGGGAAGTAGGTTGATCTTGTGTTTGAAAATTCTTCATCTTCTAGACTTGTAACCTGCTTTTAATATTGACTTTTTCAGCTAAATTATGAAAAATTGGAAGTAGAGAGGAATAGTGAATCAAAAGTCAACTTGGGTATGAGAAAGATAATACAATTGGATTTATTTATGATACAATTTTTTGATAACATCATCAATCCGGAGAAGTTAAAGCGTACGAGTATAACATAATCAAATACAAACTACATAATTATGAGTTGGTTTTTCATGGAACTCAAATATTTAACCGTATATTTGTAAATCATTCTCCGTAACCCTTACTGAGTTATTGTACAGGTAAATTAAATACTAGACTGACTGCTGGGTTAAATTTAGAGTTATCGGAATTTCTCAAATTGATTGACACTCGGTTAAGATTTAGAGTTATCGAGATTTTTTAACCCAATAATAGTAACCTCCACGGGAGTTTTTTTTTTTTTTTATAAATCAAATCAATATATTGCTATATCAAAAGGCATTACATCGGTAAGTTTCCTGACAGAACGAACACACTGCTCATCCAGCACTATCCCTATCAACGTTTCTACTCAACTCATGTGCTATTTCATTACAGTTTCGACTAACATGTGGAAAAGTCACACTTAGAAACTCGCTCGCTCTAACCTTGGCTTCATCTATGAAGTGGCCCGCGGCTGAAAGGCAAGGCTTGTGGTCTTGTAGTGCTGTGATGACTGCCAGACAGTCACTTTCGAGAATTATATCAGTCCAACCATACTCAGAAGCCAATTTCAAACCTGCAGCAGCCGCAATAGTCTCTACTATTTCAGGGTCTTTGATGAATGGCAGTTTCTGTCGTTTCCACGCGAGGATTCGACCCGTATGGCTTCGTGCAACTATACCAATACCTGCAGTCTGCTCAGCTGCCACCACCGAGGCATCGACGTTGATCTTTACATGCTCAGGTGGAGGTGTTTCCCAGCGTGCCGTTGGTTTTGGGGCAGCGTGTTGCGTATTGCGGGCAGTGGCTTCCTTGTACCTGCTCAAGAAGTCGTCAACGAAAGCTATTATCTCGTGTGGTTCCTTCCCAGCTTTGCCATGGACCACCTCATTCCTGCTAAACCACAAACTCCAACAAATGCAAACAAACCGCGCAAACAAGTCCGCATCCACCTTTTCCTTTACAGCAACAATCCAATCCCAAATACTTTCCGTACTCTCCAGTAGCGCAGCACTTGGGATATTTGAGACTGCCCAGGTAACACGAGCTAGGGGGCAGTGTAGAAAGGTGTGAAGTACCGTCGAGTTTGAAGAGATAAAAAAAAAAAGGTTTAACTCAATACCAAAACTAACCATCAATCAAATGTAACATGGGGGCTTCTTGAGTGAGATAGTTGTCGTACCTCATACTAAAATGAGATACTAGTCGTACTACCGTTAAGATCTAATCTCAGCCGTTCATTATGAGTACAACTACTATCCATTAGTACGACTAGTCTAAATTAGTCGTACTGGTTAATAGTCATATATACCCTTATAGCAAATAAAACTATATATTAATTAACATTGTAACTAAGATTAAAATTTCTACAAAAATGAACAAGATTAATTTAAGAAAATAAAAATACAAATAGGTTGCAAAGTAATGACTACAGAACTGGAAGTGACCATATTATTCTTAATATAATAAATCACTATTTATTTACAACCTCGTGTCTGATACAAATGATCAATTCCGTCATGTCTCGAGACGAGGTATGGGTATTTTGTTCTCAACATTTTTGTTAATTGAATGCATAAAAAAATTACAAAGACTTGTGGCAATAATAATAATAATAACAATAATAATAATAATAATAATAATAATAATAATAATTGTGGGAGATTTTTTTTGGGATCATGTGTTGTGAAAAAACGTGATTGATTTTTAAAAAAAGTGTGAAATAATTTGATATGAAAAATAGTTTTTTGTGAAGAAAATATTGGAATTTATCAATTAGATATAATTTAATATTTCAAATATAAAAATTTCTAATGGTAAATTAACATTTAAACTCGCTTTAATATCTTTGAAGTATATTATTAATAAAATTTATAATTTAGGGTTATATTTGACAAATAGCTTACCGGTACGACTAAAGTACGACTAATATCTCATTTGAAAATGGTACGATTACTATCTCATGTAAGAAAACCCCATATAACAATTGTTCGTTGTAACCTCTAAAGTTTTAAATAGTTTAAACTTTTAAAGGGTGGATTACATTGAACTACTTATATCGATTTTTCAATTACATCTTAATCCATGTTAATCAAACATTACATCTAGATTCTGTTAGATTAAAATAATTACAAAAACACCCGCAAATTTAACTTTTGCCGAATTCAAGAACGGAAAGTTATTGGATTTTTTCATGGCCAAACTACCTTAATATTTGCCAAATTACAATCCAAGCTCCCAAATAAAATCTAATTCTCTAATAACAACTCATGAAGTTCCAAAACCTGAAGGATTGTCCAACATAACTATTGAAGTCTCATAACTAGTAAAAATATTCGAAAACTTCTCTAATTTAGAGGAACTTCGGCGTCCGTCGGATATGAACGTGGGAGATCCAGATCTGAGTTAAATAGCAGGTCCATGGTGGAGGATCTGCTGCTCCGCCTGGACAGAGCTCCTCCAGATTGGATCAGGCTTTGTTTTGACAAGAAATCTTAAATAAGTTGGTCAATGAAAATTACGCCATATGGACCCTGATGTAATTGTTTAACTGAAAGGGATGGGATGAGAAGTGTGTATGTTTGAGGGTACCTAGATGTAGTTTATCCTAGTTTTTTTTAAATATTTTGATAACAATGTTGTTGATCCCTTATACAACAAGGTGAGTAGGGGGTGAATACTCTTAAAATGTTGTGTCTAACAAATGTTTTCTCATAAACCAAGTGAGTCTCTTCTGATAATTATATTTAAAATGCAAAAGACTTAATTAAGTATCAAACAACACTACAATATCAAATACCACCTTATATCACCATACCAATACCAACCTTATAACACCAAATAAATCTCCACCTCCGGGAATCGAACCCGGGACCACCCATACATTGTAATTAATTATTGTATTTTCCAATTTCAATCCTTAAAAGGGAATTTATTTCATTAAAATATGAATACCATAATATTTCACAGTCTTTGGTCAATTATATTCAAATTTCAAACTAATTATCTTTTAAAAATAGAAAAATCTTTATAATGGTTGGTGACATATAAATAGATTAGTAAAACAAGAATGATACTAGTTCTGATTTTTGTCAAAATACATTAGAAATTTGATTCTTATTAATGGAAATAGCAAAAAAGAATACGAAAAATACCCCTTATAAACCCCTGCTCCCCACCCTTTAGTGATATCAAGTTGAAGAGAGAAACCTTCCTCCATTCTTACAAAGTAATTATTGGCAGAAAAGGTAAAAAAATTGCTTAAAATCCTAGCACCAAAGTGAATTTCTTTGTTTTCGGGTTCAGTTTTCAATTATGTAAATGAATTCTACGTAATTTTTGTTATTCTGATTGGTTTGTGCATATAAAATCGAGTTGTATTATGTGCTAAAATTAATACATTTCAAGTAATTTTGCTTTAGTTTTCTTGGTGTTAAGGTCGAGCTAAAGGAACAATCATCGGCGAGCTACCAACCGATCAAGAGAAGGAGAATGATTAGCAAACAAGAAGTAGAAGATATCATCAACTGGAGCAACGAAGTTTTCTCTAAGGCTGATGATGATGAAGAAGATACAAAGATCAACAAGGATGACCAGGAAGTTCCTCAAGAAGAGAAGGATTTTCTTACAATGGTCAATACATGTTTCTCAATTGTTGATTTAAATCCTTTGATGAGCATATCAGAAGATATGAATGCAAAGGCATTGTTAAGGAAAACTGTGGCATATCTTCAATCAAAGAGGGAACCCTACTGGAAAGGGTATAAAAGAGAGAAAGAATGGCTAAACGAAATCAGAGACTTAAGGAAAAAGTACAGTGGTATGGAGTATGTCTTTGGCACCCAGTATCGGTGGGTTAAGCCTGAGAATCTCTTGTTATGTGAAAAGTTTCCAGTCTATGTTACTCTAAATATGATGGATATTGGGTTGATCAGAAGCAAAGAAGAGTGCAAATATTTCAAAATCTTAGCCAACTTTGAAGTTAAGATTAGGAAAAGAGAAATACTACCAAGCATCACTTGGGGTAGAAACAACAATTTTTTGCTAGTCCATGACCTATTTGGAAGACCAGGTGCTCCCAGATACTGTACTAATAAGTATGTACGGATGGGATTCACAATCCAGGAGTACAATCAAGATGTGATGTGGTTGAGGAGAGTCTTTAAGAACTCTGAGCTGACAACCAACGAGTTTGACCACAGATGGCTAGTTGGACGAATCATGTATGCCTTGAAGTATGCAAATGAAACAGGAAGTAGAGACGCTCTATTGTGCTACAGAGAAAGAAGAAACCAAGAAAGATACTTTGTTTGGTTTTATAATTTTTATGAGTTGTTTCTATCTGTAACTCAAAATGCTATCAAGCTTAATGAGGCGGTCGGCTAGACTAACTATAGACTGAATGTGGCTCCATTAATTGTACTATCTTTTAATAACTCTGAAGTTTTTCATTCTGTCTATTTGTAAAATATCTCGAGATTTCAATTTGATGAATACGGTTGATGTTCATATATATTATGCTAATCATATGGTATGAAATGGTTATGAAAATGACCAACAACAAATAAGGATCTCAATGAAACAAACGGTACAAGATTTAGTACATGTTTGTGTTAGTCTCGGGGCGAAATCGGGATGGCGTATGATTAATCATTCACGGCTACATACAAGAAGAAGACTTAAAGGGGAAGATGTATAGACTGCTCATCAAGGACGAGAGGAGTAGTATAAACTAAGGAAAAGTACAAAGTGCAGACCTTGCAAAGTTCATTCTCTTAGATTTTTGCATACATAGAATCTCAAATGTAATTAAGGATGATGCCCTACCTAAACTACCAATGCTAAGAAGTAATAAACTCTCCGAAAGACTTTGTTTGACAAGTGAGGAGATGCCATGTCATAGCAAAGAAAAATAGAGAGAATTGCCTACTATTTGAACAGAAAAAAGAAAAGAATAAATGAACATAAATTTCCTTGTTCACTTCAACTCCATCAAGTAAATAACTGTCCATGCGTTGCCAAATGATAGGTGATTCCAAAAAAACAGATCAGTCGTACTGTCAAAACAAGTAGACTATAGAAGACAAGAAAAAAGGGGGATAGAAAAAAGATGGATAAAAGGCAAGGAAAATTCATTCAATAAAAACAAACGAAAAAGAAGACTTCTTTCTCTCATTTTTTTCTTTCTTTTCACTTGTTCTTGTGAAATAACTAAAGCAAAATAAGTACTGAAAGGAAGATATGTAGAACTCAAGTGTTTGTTATTTCAATTACTCAGTGTATTTTACAACAACGAGTTTACTACTATTAGAGTAAGCTATACACTATTTTACTTTCTCTCTCTACAATATCCTCTCTCCACTCTATAACTTTTCCCTCTTGTTTTGCCCTAATTCTTCACCAAATCTGCTAATTCTCTCATCTCTGCCATGGTGACTTGAAGCTTGGTGCTTCCCTGTGCTGTTCGGGCAGCCTCTCGCTGCTGTATTTCGTTTCCCGTTGCCTTAGTCATCCCCGATTTTTTCCCTTTTGTTTCCCCAATTCATCTCGTCTTCTCCACCGTCAATGGTCACGTAACTACCCCTTTCTACGGTGCCGGTTTCCGGCAGCCTCTGGCTGAGGGAGCCTGATCTCCTCCGTCCCTTCTCCTTCGTCTCTCCACCATCACATTTTTTCAACTCTGTCGCTACTCCATCAGCCATGGCATCTGTACTTCCTCTCCCTCCTCCCTTTTCATCTTCTTTCTCTCCGGCCAGATCTTGTTCTTCATATCCTCCTTCTAACCCGTCTTTTGCAAACATAGTTTTTAAAAGACTCCCCTATCCCCAACCTTACGAGATCTGCTAAAGATTTCTTTTCCTCAATTTCTAATTCAAGAGCTATTGTGAAACCAAAATTGGCTCAGTCCAAGATGGATTACCTTTGATAACCTTCTGAGATGATGAAATAGTCAAGTTATCAGCTCCTTTTATCACTTCTCTGGCGGGCCGATTTACAAATGGTATTCCAAATTTGACGGACATCAAACAATCGCTGGGGAAGGAATGTTTGAAAGGGAGATTCACAGTAAGTTTCCTCAATTCTAGGAATGTCTTAATTCGTCTATTTGTTAAAGAGGATTTTGATTTTCTCTCGATGAAAAACTCTATTTCGGTTAGGTCTTGTCTGATGAGATTTGTTAAATGGACTCCAGATTGTTCATTATCTAAGGATTCTCCTATAGTACCAATTTGGTTTTCTCTGATACATATCCCGATAATGTTACTGCATCCTGAATCGTTATTTGAGTTGATAAAACCTTTAGGGAATCCTCTAAAAGTTGATTTTGCAACAACATAATTTTCTAGGCTTGAAAAAGCTAGAATTTTGGTGGAAGTTGATGTTACTAATCTTATTCCATAAGGTATATGGATAAGATTTAAGGGCCAAGAGATAAAAATTACAGTTACTCATGATGTTTTCCCCTGTTTCTGTAATAACTGTAACAAACTAGGTCACAATCTAGAATCTTGTTTCATTAAACATCCTGAGCTTAGACCTAGTAAGGGTATAAGCAAAAATCACTCTAACCATAATCGGGAAGAACTAAAAAGTTTAGCAGAAGAGAAACTAGATGGTAATAGTCAACGCAGAAATGAAGAAACTCCGGGAAGGAGAATGGAAAAGCAAGCAGAACTTTTTGAAGTGCAGATTCTGGATGGAGTGATTGAACAGAATCAGCTCAATCACCAGGATAGTATTGATGTTGAGGATAATCAGGAAAATTTGGATTCTCTTCAAAAGATAGTATGGGTAGAGGAAGATATTGTGGCTGGATCTCAAAACGAGGATCAAAGAAAAATGCAGGAGGCCTCGACGGGTAGAATCAGAACAGTTGCCATTGAGTCTTTGGACGTTGTTCTAACAAATGATGAGCCAAGAAAAGGTTTCGATCAGTCGTCTGAAGCTAGATTGAACGAGTATGATGAGGTGCAAGTTATTGTGTCCCATTCTGCTGCAATTAAACCAGTTGGTAGGTCTACCAAAAACTCAAGTAAAATCCCTTATAGGGATGTCAACGGATCATGAACTGCTCAAATTCGTCCAGGATCCGTTCACGGTCCGTTTCATTTTTCATTAAAAAACAAGCATGAGTTTAGGTTTGGGTTAACACCTCTACGCTCCCTACATCCTAACATATCTAACCTTTTTTTTTTTCTGTAGATGAAGCGGATTGTGAACGGATCCTGGACGGATTTGAGCGGATCATGATCCGTTGACATCCGTAAGTCCCCTTATGCTGCATCAATGCATGTCCTTAAATGTGTTGAAAGGAAATATGTTAGAAAAAAATCAGTTAGAGAATTGGAAGCATTTCATCTAGCTGGAATTACACAAGGATTTTTGTGAGCAGCTCACTGGACTAGTAATGAAACTTCTTTTGATGTACCATAACTCTTATAAGCCACCATGAGTGACTTACTTTTTCCGTGTTGTATTTTATGGTCTTTTATTTCAGTAGCAACTGTATGTCATTATCAATAAGCGAACAAGGTAGCAATACCGAATGGTTGTAAGCATGCATTTCACTTAATATAAGGAGCTCGACTCCACACTAAAAAAACGAGTTTACTACTATTTATAGTAGAAGATGAGTACATGCAATTAGACAAATATAGTGTTGAAACGTGCATGTGGTGCATCTTGCAGTAATACTCCGAGTTAAGACACTTAGCTCAAATGGACGGTCACAAATGACTTGTTTCATAACAGTTCTCTTCTTTTTTCTGGTTCTTCGTCTCTCTTTCTTTATTTTATTCTCCTCTCTCTTCTCTCTCTTTTTTTTTTTGAAACAACCAATATTCTGATATTGAATAAATAGATTATGTATTGCAGTAATATCTGGTGAAATTATAGGGATACTTTCATTTTTAGTTTCATTGTACATTCATTATCAACAACAATTGTATGATTAGTAAAAGATGTACATAATCTCAAATAATTTAGAACTCCTTTAATATAAAAAGTTTTGGTGAAAATCAAGTTAGTATCCAAAAAGATTGGGAAGAATAATAGAATAATTAAATATAATCTCTTATAAGATATATTCAATTTTCGAGAACAACACTTTTGACATTTTTTAACATAAGTTCACTTCTTAAACGGTAAGGAAAACTCCTTTCAAAACAAAACTTCTTAAAGACGAAAAGTCGGGACTTTACAAGTTTTACCTTAGAGCTTGTGGGGCTGTTTACTGAAAATGAGATTTTTCAAAATAGAAACTTTCTTAAACGGTAAGAAAAACTCCTTTCAAAACAAAACTTCTTAAAGACAAAAAGTCGGGGCTTTACAAGTTTTACCTTGGAGCTTGTGGGGCTGTTGCACCCACAAAGTTTTTGCTTTTCACCTATAATTGTATGATATTTTCATTTTTGCCCCCATTAGGATCTTACGCACCTTGTTATTTTGTAATTTCTATTTTGCACCCTCTTTAATTTTTAGAAGTGTAAATAATATAAAGAGGATGATATGTATTTAATATTTAAGTCACTAAATATAAAAACAATAAAAAGATTAAGAGAATACACATAGAAATGTACAAAGGTTAATGATAATTAACTTAAATTGGTGAAAAATAGATGTCTTTCATTTATATTATTTTAAAATCCATCGGACGATTTTGAGTTATAAATAGTTGTTTTAGTACCTTTTTCATTGCACAAAACTTCATTATTGTTTATTATTTTAATACTAACAATATTCATGTAGTAATTTCCCCACGAAGTAAAATTTCTGGATTAGTCCCTCGCGAACCCCATATAATTATTGAACTAAGTTTATCGTAAACTGGTATCAAGTATAGTATTTATTAAGTATAAGTCTATATCTTGTATCAAATTTAAGTTTGTTTTGCATGCTGAAGTTTGTGACAGGCTGGAGCATGGACTTTTAGGTTGAATTAAGTAAGATACACCATGTTGTCCTCAAGTGTTCATCAGACTAAGTTCGTCCATAGACTGAGTCAAGTATTTTCTACATCAAGGCTTTATGAAGATTCCTCAAACTAACATTAGAAGTAAGGTTGTCATGATGTCATGATCGGATGTGATTAAGTCCGGCTGATCTTGGCAGTTGGTGACATGACAAGTGGGTCCGTACTCCCGACAAAAGTTGTTAAAAGCTACTACAACAACATCAAATCAAGAAAAATATAAGTACAAATTAAGGTTTAAATGACGTGAGAATTCAATGTGTATAACGGAAATTTAATATGTGTAACTGACATATTTGAATGTCCTCCTATAAATACCTCTCCTAGCTCATTTGAACAAATGTTGTTCATTATCAAAATTGTGAAACACCTTTAAGTACAAATATTCAGAGCCAAGATCAACTACCATATCCATAGTCCATACTTAGCCCCAAGATATTTAGAGAGAGGATTTCCACCATTGTAACCGTTCTATCTTTCACCAAGAAAAATAAAACCGGATCAACTATACAACCAATCTTGGTTTATAAAGTTGCGAAGTATCTTCATGGTTTTGAAGTGAAAAGTTGTGAGAACTTTGCTAAGTAATTAGTCTGTGTGACTGGTGAAAGAGAAGCTTCAGTTTATTGAAGTGAAATAGCTCGAAAGGCTAGACTTGGGGCTAGTATAGGAGTTAAATGTTGTTGTGAAAGATCTACAAGTATAGTGAATTTCAGGTTGATGACGAAGTTGATTAGTAGAGGAATTGCACAATTATCTGACACCACGATAAGTTCTTGTGTGTTTACTTCAATGCTATTATTGCATATCTTATTGATGAAAGGAGTCTCTACATGCGCGCTGAGAAGTAAATTACATTGAGCACACAACCCACTAAGTTTCTACAGGCTGAGCAAATCAGCCTATCAGTTCTAATATTGCGTCACATAAGAAACTATCTTTAGCCTGAAAAGCTTCTTGCATTACAGGTCTGCAAAAAGTTTAAAAATCTATTCACCCCTCTGGTCGAAAAGAACATAACATAATACTATAATAGTACCAAAAATTGCTTCATATTAGACAATAATAATAAATACATATGAAGACATACAATCTCACATGATATGAGTTTGCCAAGTGAAAGTAATCCAATAATTCTTAACCATCAATTTGCCTAGTGACTTAATCCCCAATTCAACTAATGAACTTTTTTTAAACAACAAAAATATACCGACGATTTCAACATACTTTTCATTTTGTGGCAAATGAACATGTGTACCTATACAAGTAGGCGTCCTGACATTTTTATTGCTTCATTTTTAGGGACCAACAAAATTCATAAACTGCTAGCAAAAAGGCAAAAACATAATAACATATCCTAACAGAAATATCTGTATGGCCTGAAAAGGTCAAGTATCGTACATTTGAGAAAATAAGGTTCTTAGTCCTGAAGTATTTTGAAGAACAACTATTACATAACACTATTTAGATTAGTAAAGTATTGAAAGTATTCTTATATGTTCTTAGAATGTTAGTGAACACTTGTAAAACAAGAAACTATACTGAGAAGTGTAATGTATAGAATAGTAATTTGTATAGGTTTTAGGTCTCGGATGTAATCTTTTGATTATTTAATTATAGTTGCGACCACAAATTCATTAAGAAGGAGACTACATCAAGCAGCAAGAACCAAAGAAGTGAAGACTTGGTTAAACTGCACAGATTTCTAAGAAGGTTGTCATTCAGCATGCTTTATAAGATTTCAAGAGAAAATCCTAAGGATAGAGTAACTTGATTTCTAAAGCTAATTGAGGAGACAATCTTAGGATATTAATTTAGCCCCCTAAAAAGTGAAGCGAAGTGTAACCTATGATAGCCTACTGAGAGTGACTTTTAAGAGTGTCCTAAAAAGGTCTTTGAGAAGCTCATCTCTTCAGAAGGCATTTGGCTCACTGAAAATGGATAACCAAATGAAGCTTTCTTAAAGGCTCTCTGAAAACCAAAGAGACTGAGAGGTCTTTAAGGATTCAAGATAAAGACGTTTGAAAAACTGTATAATTGATAGGATAATGAACTGAACCTAGACTGTCTACTACAAGACAAAAGCTCTCAGCATACTATCTTGTGTCAAGTGTACATAGCTACAATGGATTGATTCTTGCCCAACGGGCATGATTTTATTTTAACTATAACACTATAAATACATGACTTAAGAAATCCAGAAGAGTGTGGATTACAGATTTGCGAAGTTCAAGAATTCAAATCTCTCTCAAGTAATCTCAGAAAGCCATCCCAGTTGCGACTCAACATCTTTCTGATCGAAGTCCCAAGAACACCAAGGCTTTAACAACCCGTGAAGGAGTTGAATCTTTGATTCATTATTCTGAACAAGAAGTTAGTCTTGTTCAAGGATAGTTTACTCGTCTCTTTCACAAGAAATATATAGAGTAATTTTGTCTAAGTTCATACTCTTGTTGATGTGATAGCAATAAAGGTATAGAACATCATTACGAACAACCCCCTACCCCACCAAAACACCAAATCCAAGGCATCTTGAAGATTCAGACGAGGAAGTTACCTTCTGAGAAAGTGATGACACGAGTTTACGACATATTATTCGGGTCACTTTGCCTTGCTTTTATCGCTCTTTGTCCTCGTGTTTAGTATTTTGTTACACTATATTGTTCGGTTTTACGCGCTATGTGTTTTCGCAGGTGATTTAGTGTTTGAATGATTTCCAAGCAATAAATAGGCGTTT
>JAYMSL010002746.1:0-13695 GCA_036897195.1 Plantago coronopus | reverse complement strand
AAATTTAAAAAATGTAGAATTTGTATAACAATCAAAATATTGATCTAAGAAAATAAAAATATTGAAAAATATTTAGCAAACAATTTATATATTGAATATCATAATAATAATAATAATAATAATAATAATAATAATAATAATAATAATAATAATAATAATAATAATAATAATAAGGGTATGGGTTTCTGTCCTTCTCTTTCTCGTCACTTGGAGAGTTGGACGATGATGTTGTTGCTTTTCTGAGCAGAGTTCGGGGTGTCTCATTAGCTCAGGATGCTGGAGCGCGTGCTGCTCCTTTTAGTTTTGCTAGCTATAGGATTAATTTTGCTATTGCTAGAGGTGTTCGAGCCCAGATTGTTTCTCGGCTGCCCACCAATTTTTTGTAGACCTTTGATTATTTATTTATTGAGTTCCACTTCATAAAAAAAAAATAATAACAATAATAATATTCAAGATTGGTGTCTATGGATTCGTCTCTTCGTGATGAGTATGAATATATGCTTAAAATATTTTTTTGAATTTTCATTGATGAATTATAATGAGTAAAAGAAATTATTATATTTACCATATATATAGGGGGACAAGAATCTTGAATGGACATTGACAAGAAATTATATACTCAATTGCACAACTCAATTTACCATACTATGTTATTTTCAACTTAAGTTCAGCTCCTCCATTCAGTTCGTATCATCCTTGGTCAATTCAAATTTGTACTCCATTTCAGTTAACTTCAGTTCAGTTCAGTTTGGTTTCGTTCAGAAATTTTTAGCTGAAAATAACAGAGCCTAACAGAGTGTTTGACATTGAGTTAGAGAACTAAGTTAAGTCCCTAACTCAATAGTCAATATTACGGTGATTGTTAGATTTGACATTGAGTTAAGCCCACTTTTTTCTCTCTTCAAAATTCCGATTACTATTACTAAATTAAGAAAAGTTGATACTCTAAAATTTCTTTTAAAATTGGGAACCCGCAGCTACTCTAAAATTTAATCGAGTGAGTCTGTAACTTTTTCATTTTACTTTAGTCAAAAATCAAAATGTCATGTTTGTGGTGGGATGGAGGAAATTGTAAAGTATAGATTGATTTTAGGGGAAATTGGCCCAAACTAAACTACTCCCGTCCAAGTCCAATTGTGGCCCAATAAGCCTTCACCAGCAATTTAAGAACCCTACGAAATCAACCTTTCTTCCACCTCTCGCCACCGTTCTCCGTCGCCGCTAATCCCAGGTAACTCAATCATCCTCTAGTAATTCACCGTCACGATTTCTACGTAACAACATCTTAACAAAAGCATTGACGTTTCATTCATTTCTGTCAATTTTCAGTCAGCTAAATAAGCTAAATAAAATGAGTAGAGGAGCTGCTGCAGCTACCCAAAAGGGTGGCAAGAAGAAGGCATCGGTCTTCGTTATCGATTGTGCTAAGCCTGTTGATGACAAAATCATGGACATCGCTTCTCTCGAGAAGTTTCTTCAGGAGCGCATCAAGGTCGGAGGCAAAGCTGGTGCTCTTGGTGACACTGTCACAATCAGCCGTGACAAGACTAAGATCTCCGTCACCGCCAGTGACACTTTTTCCAAAAGGTAGATTTGATTTATATCTGTATTTATACTATGATATAGAGAAATGTTTGTTAAGCTGGTAAATTAGGATCCATGTTTCTTAAAAGCTTTGTTGTTGAGTGATGAATTGCCTTTTAGTATGATCTGGATCAGTGTGGTGATACTTAGGTTTATCTTTGGTAATTGAGTTGTTACAAGGTCTGGCGCTTTTGGATGAATTCGAATTGTAGTCGATTTTCAGTCACTGAAAGACTGTATCTTTTACTAGGACTTAAGCTTGGTCAGTGTGGTGACCTTAGCTTAGGTTTCGGTCTGTTGATTGAATAGCTTGAAGTTGAAGCTGTAGTTAGGTTCTGGAATGGTGAAGTGCAAGAGTAAACTGTAAACATCATCTGCTCTATTCATATAATCTACTCTATTCATATATAGGTAGTATTGTTGCCTTTATTTGAAGGCATGCATATATAGTTGATGAAATGAGTACTTTATAAATGATTATGATATCCAAATGCATGAATTGAAAATATGTTTGATGAAAAGTCTCCATGGTGTAGGTAGTCACATGAATTGCGAGTTTCATAGTTAAACTAGCCGATTTGTTTCATATTTACCAAGGGCACACATCATAGTCATTTTTTTGGGATTAATTGTTTTGCGTATTTGCATCTATATTGCTGGTTGATGAATCTATATACGCCTAAGTTTATTGTTCCTTAATTACTTCTAGTTCCATACTACTTATAAAAACAGGAGGTTGTGTTGTGATACTTAATAGAATCTTACTATAATAGACCGTGTACTCCTTCAGATAAATCTGATATAGCTTTGATATATTGAGCCTTTGGATTGGAGTGGTTGACTAGGAGCGTAATATGCACAATGCATTACCCAGCATATATTTGACACTTTTATGTATTGTAAGAACCTGATAATTCTTTAGCATCTACGCTGGTTGTTATGCTGCTTTCATTATTATGTCTTTGATCCTTTTCATGACCGTGTGTATATTGTTTGATAATGATGTTCAGGTATCTTAAGTACTTGACAAAGAAGTACCTAAAGAAGAACAATGTACGTGATTGGCTCCGGGTGATAGCTTCAAACAAAGATAGGAGTGTTTATGAGTTGAGATACTTCAACATTGCAGAAAATGAGGCTGAAGAGGAAGATTGATGACTGACATAGAGTCGGTGTAATGTTTTTGTTTAAGATGCATTAGTAGTATTGTCGGTATTTGGTTTATTTTTCTGGATATTCTCTGTGCTCTTATCTGTTTACATTTTATTCCCGGGAGGAGAGCTAACTCTACAAGGTCAAAGATTTGCGGGATTAACTGGATGCTACATTGCTACTTGCACTGTGTAGTTTTATATCCATATCTATGTCTGGAACTGGAAGTTGGTTCATTTATACATTTTCTTGTACCTGTTGGCTGTTGCATTCATCAGGGACTGGTTCTTGAAAGAGTGATGAATGGATTAAAGAGAGAATATGACGCGTTTAACAACTTCACAATCACAGATTGCATCCTCGGTGATAGTCATGCCAATGATGATGGAGTTTAGGTTAGGATGTACAGATGATGCTGCACGATGTGGATGAACCGAGACTATCTCGAGCAGTTAAATCATACTTCATTCCAACTCATTCTTTATAATACATCAACATTCTATCTAATATCAAAATTAAGTAAATAATTATACTCTAATAATTAAACTCTATTGTCAAACTCGAACTTATAGTTCTTTTCTCATTTCTTTTACTAATTTCATTATTCATTATCTTTTCTTATTTCTTTTAAAACTTCATTTTTTATTAATTAAATATGTAATTAATTCATTACAATAACATTAAGAATATTTAACTTTTTAATTTTATAATAATGATTGATATTTTAAATTTTTTATAAGTGTTGTTTTCAATTTTCATATATATGTATTAGAAGTCTGAACACACTAAACTAAACAAAAATCAAGCGACTCTATATTCCTTGTACTAAACAATATCTCAGAATTTTGAATTGTAGCAAATATATATACTTCCTCCGCCCTAAATACTTTGTCCATTTTTTTTTTTTCATTTTAAGCATCACAGCGAAGTTGTCCGTTTTAATTTCTTTCTCATTTTGGAAAGTTTATAATAATTTTAAATTCATACTAACTCAATAAAGTAAAACTCAAACCCTAGCACAAACTAATTCATTATAATAAAATAAAATAAAATGAACACAAACATCAATATACTTAATATTCTACAACTCCCTTTATTTTGCATCTCAAAAAATATATATAAAGTTTGTTTAATAATCATTAATTTATATTTTCATTGAATTTAATATATTTTTAATTAGGATTTCAATTTTTTTATTTGTGTTTATTATTTTAAAATTCTCACATTGGACTGTACAAGTAATAAAAGCCTTTAAATTCACTTTCGATTTCTTTCTGTATTCTTCCACTCACAGGCAGGCAGGCGGCAAGGCGAGCTGAGGTAGAAGGACTCTTCGGTTACAATCTACCAGTGAGTTAAACCTCTATACTCTTTCCTACACTTGAAATTACTTGAATCTTCTCCCAAGATCATATTTTCATCCTTATATAGTAGCGATTTCTCATGCCTAGCTATGTTTAGTTGTTTTTTTTTTTTTTTTTAAACATTATATGTGATTGTTGCTTTTGCTTGTAAGAAAGTTGTAGAGAAATTCTGACTCTGATTCCAATTTTCTAATGTAGTAAATGTTCAAGATTCTTGTAATTTGGTACTGCATGATGGTTTTCTTCTGAACTAACAAGTAAGAGGGAATAAGAAATTAAGCCACCTTTTGTTGATTCCAAGATGGTTGGAAAAGAGAGCGAATTTGTTGGGTTTCAAGAATGTGATGCTCTTCAAGATCTTCTGAGGCTCAATTCTAGGGCTAATTTGGATTGGGTGGAGGAGAAATCCAAGTCATCTGATGCGTTGAAGGATTGGCTCCCGACGTTGATTGAGAAAGCGAGGTGCGAATCGCGTAGTGAGAGTGATGATGGTTATGGTAGTGAGGAGAATGATCCTGATTACATGAATATGTTGGATTCGATGAAGGAGTGTGGACAGTCGTATGTGCTCCAGGATAAGGATGATAGTTCACTTTTCGCCAAGTACGAAGATGTTGTGAGTTCAGATGAGGAGTTTGATCAGGAACCTAGGAGGAAACTCAGGAGTGCTTCTGCAAATCAAAATGGTCCGAGTGTCAATCGTAAAGACAAGCATGGTCTTAAATCGACTCCAGTGGACAAGGACAAGAATGCAGAAAATGGCGGTGTTGGAACTGATGAGAAAGAGCCGGACCCTGATTATCTAAAGTTCCTGCGAGCTTGCAAAATCGTAGATGACTGTGTTGCTTATCGGGATGGTGAGATAGTATATGGGAAGAATGATGAGATATCGAACCGTGTTGATGACATTGATGGAAGCTCTTCAGATGTGGAAATTTTAGATAGTGTTACGTTCTACAAGAACATCAGTTCAAACCCTTCTGAGGTTGCACCTATTGAAGTTTTTTTCTTATATGAATCTTGATGCTGCACCTTTTCTTTCTAGTCCTAAACAATTTTGTTTTGGTTTACGTTCTCACTTTTACAGATTGACCATATGCACCCAGAAGTTTCACCTATGCAGGCTGGCTTTCGGCATAAGGTGCTTGCTATTCTTAGAAAACCTTATGATTCAAAGGAGTACGATCAGCTTTGGCGTGATATAAATGATCAGAAGCCTGAACGTCGGCATAGAGAGTTGCGTAGTGGGAGGGAATTATCACTTCCAACAGACACATTGGCAAAATCCTACCTTCAGCTTTACCCTGGTTAGCTCTTAGTGACTACTCACGTACTGAATACTGATGTTTCTATAGTGTACATGCGCTGTGAAGATTTAATATGCTTGTTATCTTTCAATGTGTTTGGTGCTTAGTATTTTATTTAGATTGGGCAGCTTCACGTAGCTTTTCCTTTTCATGTTTAGGCCTTCTTGCTGTAACACTATACGGAAGGTGCTGTGGTTAATACAAGCCAATAGATTGCCGTTATGTTGTTGTCTGAACATAGTTTTCTCTTCAACTCAGTATTCACAGTCATAATACACATAGAAACATCTTCATCAGCCAGACTCCTACTAAACTCTTGTCCTAGAAATCATACAGTATTGGAAATTGAAGATTAGCAGAATCAAAATTGAACTTTAGACTCAACTTAAGTGCTTTACCAGTTTGATGATGATGACATAGAATCCTTCATGCCTATTCTAGAGTCGAAACTGTATCTGATCAACATAGGACGTTTAGATATGTAGCACTCTCTGACTAGATTCATCCGTACAATATCCGATACAAATCTTAATACAATCCGAACTAAAAATGATCCGAACAAACCGATTCGAATTATCGGTTTGTCAGGTGTATTAGCAATAACTAAGAAGTGGAGCGGTTAATTAGTTGGATATAGGTTTATATTGAGAGAGATGACTTACAGATCAATTGCATTTGGAGTATATACTATATATGACATGTTTTATATTGAAAAGTAATCACCCAACTACTTTTTCAAACCCACTAACAATTAATATATTTATTTTTCACTTCCACTATTAATATTCTAATCAAAAATATTCAATCCTTATTTTATTGACTAGAAGTGAAAGTGGGAAGTTTAATTTGGGACGGAGGAAAGTAGTAATATTCATTCCACGTTCTAATTTAATTTGATATTTTTCATGCTTGTGGTTTGTGTAAAAATGACTTCAAGATACTTTTGTTTATATTTTGTCAATTAAAATAATTAAGCTTTATATGCATGATAAGTGAGGCTATGTATAAAATGGCTTAAGTTTTTTCATTTTCATAGTTGATTGAAATTTAAATAAAACAAAGAATTTGTGAATGGTTAAACTTTATAGGGATGATGCTTAAGATTTGTTTATAAATAAAAATAGTTTTGTTTATTTTCAGAATAGATATGTTACTTAAACTAGTTAAGGTTTATATGTACGAGTGGTAATTGAGATTTATATATATATATATTTCTTAAGATTAGTTTTGTCTATTTATAATTGATTAAGGTCATCCTAGAATGGTTAAGGTTTATATACATGATGTTTGTGTAGAAATAATTAAAGTTTTTATAAATTTATTTCTAGACTTGATTAAGGTCACACTAAAATGTCATTTATATGTGCATCTATTTTTTTCTTTTTGAAATGGTAAATTTTAACTATACTAATTCTACACCTATACCACTATACGGTGCATCTGTTTTAAAGTTTCAATCAAACATAACCGAATAATTGTTATTTCCTCTTCGGAAGGAAGATACTCTGTAAACTAGTCCATGGATCAATTCCTCATTCCTCGTTGATTTTTTTTTGAAACGGCAAAATGATTTTATTAATTGTTATGTGTTTATGTACATTGTGGGCCCTGCCTCACCCACCGATAACCAACTGCCTCACCCCGACTCCCTCCTCCTTGACTCCGGATACAGTAACCCGACACTCTTTGCCTCCTCAAAACCTCCGAGGGTAAAACCCAATCGGGATAAAAAAACCCACGAAGGAAAAAGAGTACAACAGAGAGCCGGATATCCGAAATCCACCAATTCTTACATATAATAACTAATAAATTCTATCCTTACGCCACCCCAATCACACGGGCTTTACAATTACCAACCTACTACATGACTACGCTATATATTCTACCGCCCGTCACACCCCGAATTATGCCCCACTGTTCCAAGCTTACGCTTGTACCTCCACTGGCCAATTGCGTGGCGTTCTCTTGCTCGGTTGCTTCACTGGCCACTTCCTAGGCCTTCTGTCCGTCCACTTCTTCTTCCATCTGCACCAGATCTCCATATTCCTACAATACAGACACTACACCACGCGTAAACCTGCTCGAGTTCCCTGATAAGCACATGATTGGTTCTAATGACCAGTCCACATAATTAAATTTCCTACATATCCCATATTTAACATCATACCAAGACCAACAATTTGTTTCACTTCGGGTGATACTTTGTTCCTTGTTCCAAGTATTTTCATCACTATTACACACTTTCGAGGTGACGCAGTCACGACTTTTCCACGATCAAAACAGACATCAATGGTAAATTAAAATGATAGTAATTGAAATGTGTTCACGATACCTAAAAAGCATTTAAAAAACACTGTAAATAGTTTTATTCAAACTACGATTAAAAATGAGAAACAAGAGTGTTTTTCAAGTGTGTCAAAGATATTCAAACGTGGCCACTATTTGTAAATTTCGAAAAAATATGAATTTTAGTATAAATTTTGTGTACTATTACACGCGTGGTAATTTTAATATTTATACGATCTAGCACAAATGAAGCACATATATGTATTTTTACATGATTCAACTTAATTAAAATTTACAAAAATATCTTTAGGGAAATAATTTATGTTTTACTGTATAAAATAATTATCAATATATTTAGTTGTCACAATTTTTTTCACAGACTATTAAAAATAATGAATAAAATTTGGTTATAAAATCCTTATGAAAATGTAAAATTTTGTTAAGTTTAATTGAATTTTTTTTTATTTTTATACATTAATTTTAATAGAAAATAGAGTAGTGGGGTTGAGTTTTATTTATTTTGTAATTACTATAAAATAGATAGAAGTAGTGGGTGGGAGTCTCATGGGACTACATAACCACTTCTTGAATTTTACTTTGTGTTCGCCGTTGCTTTTCAAAGTTAATTTTATCCTGTTTTTTGGTTAAAATATAAAAGTGATTTTGAAAAACAATTGTAGGTGTTTGATATGCTAATTAGGATAAGAAAAGCAGTTTTGAGTGCTTTAAGAAAAGTAAAAGCAGAAGTTGTAAAATAAAACACTCCAGTTCTGTTTTTTTTTTTCCTTCAAAAGCAAAGAAGTGATTTTTTTTATTTTTTTTTAAGGTAAAACATCTTTTCATTAAGCTATGGCAAGTTGGCAACTAGCCATCAAACTGCAAAGCTGTACAAGTCACAAGCGGCACACTGGCCAAATGAAACCAAAGAAGTGATTTTTTCAACAATGGCAAACATTTTTTTTTTAAACGGCAAAATGTTATTGATTATGATAAATTTACAAGTGTGAGCTAAGCGTTAACTGCCTCACTCACCAGATCCAAGACCTCACTCCCGACTCCCTCCTCCTTGACTTTGACCATTTCGACCGGATACTCGTTACCTCCTTAAAAACCTTCCATGACAAACATTATAATATTGATATAAAAGATTTTCTAAAGTCGAATTTGAATTATTTTTTTTAAAGAAGGGTCATTTGGGTGATGACAACCGACAAGTTTCCCCAAAAAAGTGTCACCATTCAGCCAGCCTCAAAGTTTCAAAATCCATGGTAGACCGGTCTCGCCACAGATTTTGGCAGATTTCGTGACCGGTCCTTTTTTATTTTTGTTAGGTGTCATTTAAGATTTAACTAAAAATGAAAGTCTTTATTATTTTTCTTAATAATCCATAACCTCATTTAGCTTTTATACGAATACTCTATTTTTAAATAACTTTGTATTCTTAGGCTTCCTCCAGCAGCAGCGATGCAGTTGCTGGAGATGAGTGAGCTCAACCTCACTCAGCTGCTCCAGCTCCAGCTGAGTTGAGGCTGAGCGGCGAGGCTCGACTCAACATTTGAGATATTTAAAAGTTGACAACTAAAAATATAATGCAAAATTTTATTTTTGTTGTTTGAGTTTTGATTTCTACCTGCAGTTTAAATTTTATAAATTTATTATAAAGAATGAACTTTAAAAATAAATGAGAAAAAAATATAAATGAGAGGTTGAACTGCTGGAGCATATTTTTGTGTTGAGGATGAACAGGAGCTGGGATTTAGTGGAATACTGACGTGGCAGAGTTGAGCCCCAAATTGAGGCTGAACTGCTAGAGATAGCCTTAATAATCATTGTTTTTTCTCTTTTTTTTTACAAATACTCTATTTTTAAATAGCTTTATATTCTCTCTTCATATTGTTTACCTTCTTTATTAAATGAATGGCATTGTTTCTCTTCATACTGCCATACTGTCTTTTTTTTTTAAACGCCAAAACTTTTATTATAGTATATGATATTTACATAATTACATGAATGGATTAAGCCAACTGTCTTGCCTTTATATAATCATGAATGATCACCGATACCTCTCACCCATACTGTCATTTAACTTTTAAAAATGAATGGCATTGTTTTCTTTCTTTCAAAATAGGGTCCCTTGCGGAAATTTGCAGGCAGCAGATCACTTAGACGGTGTTTCTGCTCTGCACTCTAGATTAACTACATTTTTCGCCATCAGCGCGCAATACCCTGAACCTGAAGTTTAAAACTCCAAATGCTCAAGATTTCCAACATCAATTGAACTCACAGGGAAAGTAGATTGAACTCTGACTACTAGATACTAACATATTACTAGTACTGATCATAACAGGAAGATTTAGCAATGAAATGTTAGAAGTGCAGTTGTTGTTGGGACATTCATTTCCTAACTAACTTCCCATTTGGTGTACTATCCACGGATTTGTACCTCCGTGCGAGGATTAAGTATGGTGCCAAGATGCATGGTAGCCTGCTCTATTGCCCGTCTGCTCTCAGGGGTGTCATATCCATACTCTAGAGGAATAAATAGAGAATCAAGGATGATCTTATCCAGCGAAACGGCACTTTCTATTAGAAAAGTCGCGATTTCCACAATTATTGGGAGCCCAGCAAACCGGACAATCTCCACAATTTTCAGGTGGTCGTGAGGATAAGCCTCCTCTTTTATTTCATCTCTTTCCTTTTCCTGGGGGTCTATATAAATGAGCTGCAATCAACCGGGAAAATGTCAGCCACGTAACACAATCAAAACAGTCAAAATCAAACCCATTTTTATATGGCAAGTTCTGAGCATGAATACAAAGGGCATGTTTATGGGTAAGTGAAGAAGGCTTATACAGACAGACTGACGGGAAGACAATTCCTTTCTTTGAATTGTTAACAGATTGGGTGTGGTTAAAGACCATAGTATCGTATCTACAATACATACTCGGTGCATGCAATTCACAATGGGCAAACTGGAACGATTCTTTCAACTGACTGAGAGAATCATCATCAGCCATCACCATCGTCATAAAGAAAACCGTAATCCAAACATTTACAGACTTTAAGCACGGATGTTATATAGAGACCAGGAAACACTATCATGTCTAGAAATGCAATAAGGCGGTATGAAAATGAAGTCCATCATCATCTTCTACTTATAATCCAGAAACCTCAATATCTACTAATTTCGTCTCCCCTTTTTTTTGCTTTTTCGTTTTTTCTGGGTTAAATGCCTAACATATTATATACTAAAATAATTTACGGACAGAATCGAATCGATCACAGACAGTTTCATTTTGATTGCTTCTGAAATTTATTTAAACGGTAAAAGTTTCAAGATCACCTGGAGTATAAAATGGTGCAGGACAGGGCAAGTCTTTAAAAGGGACTTCAGACAACCGAGCTTATGATTGTAATCTACAAAAACTTCCAAATCAAGCTTCATGAGATTTGTGAATACGGGGCCGTCAACTGGTATACTAATAATCTGCAGAGAAAACAAAAGAAAGTTTCAGTACATGTTGTAAGAAACTGGATTTGAGAGAATGAAATACACACTAGCTAAAGCAGCAAGAAGAGAAGGAAATGTTCAAGGAACAAACAAACCTCCAGATTTGCACTTGGGCTTAAGGTGAGCGCTTCAATTTGAGAGAGATGGCCCCGAAAATCCGACAAGCAATTGGCCAAATTGACAGCATAATTATCGCCCAAGTACACTTCAGAGAGCTTTGGCGTGCTTTTGATTTTCAACTCCATATTTCTCCTATGCCCAATGTAAGTTACATGCACAAGATTTGGTGCAGATATCTCCAATTGTTTCATCTTGTTGCACTTTTCTATTCTTAAAGTTTTTAAACTAAGAGATTTGCCCGTAACTTTCAGGGTTAAAAGCGTTTGCGAAAACTTCACTGATAAATATTCAACAGCGTGACAATTGCACAAGAAACTCTCTAGGATTTCGCCCGTTATATTTATATAGCCCAATGTTAGAGAGGTTAAACTGTTGCATAACGCTGGGTAGTTAAAGGTATGGCATTTTGGATTGAATCCATGATAGTCCCACAAGTCCACTACCAACCTCTTTACCTTCTTATCCATAGCAAACATGAACAAATTATCCACGTAGTCACGCCTAAAATAACAAGCCATAAACTGCACCCTTAATTCATCGATAGTTGGAGCTTTGTATGAACTTACTACTTTGTTCACCCAATTCACATATCTAGGACCTTCTATTCTAGATGATTTGGTTCCTAGCAAAAACTCATCAAGCAACTCACAATCAAAGTCAAGAGTCGGGATATACGCCCAAAGATTTCCCCACCTCTTTGATAGAACACTTGTCCGCACTGCTTCTTTCATCGTTAAAAACTTGAGTATGTTAATAAGAACATCCCCGGGCAATTCACTAAGCATATCGTCGTTCTCCAAGATTTGTTTTTTTCTTCCTACAGATGCCTGTCACAGGTAGCGACTAACGATTAGAAACAATTTTGATATATTAAGTAGATCAACCATGAATTGTACTCTCTCCGTCTCAACAAATGATGTTCGTTTCCTTATCTGCAAACTATATCCATATTGAACTGGCCCTTTACGAGCCGGCTCAGTTACTACTTGGTGGTATGGTATACTGACCCTAGAGACCAACATGTATCATTACACTACTAGTGGTCTCAGTCTCAGAACTGGATTCTGCACAACTAGCTAGATAAGAAAGATTCAAAAGTTTTACGGCCTGAGTGGACAACGTTTTCGACCTCTGTTAAGCCCCCTTAATAGAGTTAAAAAAACAAAAAAACTGAGTGGCCAAGCCTTCTGTTAACCCATCGTTCGGTTTATGTGCCCTGTTATCCCTATTCTCCTATTACACATCTATTACACCCTATTACACATACCCCATATATCCCCACAGTTCTATCTATTAAACACATACCCCACCTCTTACAACTTTAATACACATATATTACACCCCTATAATATTCCCTACTAAAAACCTATAAAATCAAATGAGGAAGTAATCAATTCCATTAGGTACTTATAAGTGACAAATCTTGCAGTAAAGGAACAATCTTGGAAGAGAAAATTAAACTAAACCTTCAAATTATCATGGTCTGAACTGGATTCTCAAAATTAAAGTAAGTGACGGACCTTAAGGTGCTGGTGCTGTTCTTGGTTATGAAGAGGATTATCAGATCCAGTAACATCCATTATCGCTGCGATTCCGGTGAACAAGGAAACAGCAAATCTCCAAAGCACCTAACAAGAAGAGGATCAAATTGTTAAGACTGCTGTAATTAACCAGAAACATGACAAATTACCCAGAAAGATGAAAGAATTGGCATAGAAGTACTTACCTGGAGCACCAAGATGAATCAGTATTTTGAAAGGTGAATGTTTGTAAAGCTCGGAATCAGTAATTAGGTTGAGGAGTGAAAATGCTTACCCAATACCAAAACACCAAATAAATCTACACTTCTCTAAATCGAACCCAGGACCCAATACCAAAACACCAAATAAATCTACACTTCTGAAAATCGAACTCAGGACCTCTTATCATTATATACTGCACCTTACCACTGCACCACCCAGCCCCGGGTTCATTATCGGGGTTAAATCATTAAAATTTTAGAAAATTATGTATTAAATACGCAAATTTTCAAACAAAGGGAGACGGTCGTTCCTACCCGCCTCCTCTGTCTCAGCCCGTAGTTTGTTAGGAGTCTGTTCTTTTAACAAATTGTCAGTCACCATCAGAGTAGAGTGCTTGACACTCATTTACATTTATTTACCTTTACTGGGTTAAAGTCTTAATCCAGACCAACGAGGTAGTCTGCTATAGGTTAAAATACTCCAAACATTTTTTTTCTCATCACCAAAACTCCGATTACTATTTCTGAGTTAAAAAATTCTAATATCTATAAAACTTAATCGGGTGTCAATCATCAAAACTCCGATTACTGTGTCTGAGTTAAGAAATTTTGATATCTCTAAAACTTAAT
>JAYMSL010002745.1:0-13696 GCA_036897195.1 Plantago coronopus | reverse complement strand
AAATAATGTTTTAGTGTGTGGGGTAGCTTCCTTATTTGGTAATGGGTAAAGTTTTGTGGGACGTCCGAAAATGGAAAGTGGGTAAAGTTTTGTGGGACGTCCGAAAATGGAAAGTGGGTAAAGTTTTGTGGGACGGAGGGAATAGCTTATCAATTTATTTTTCTAAGCAGGGACGTAGTCTGTTTGGTGATTCAACCGAGGAGCCAAGGAGTTGCGAGATTGACCTCGATAAAAGGGCCGTGGAAGCTCCATATATACTGGTAATCCTTTTAGTTTCTAACGTATAGTAGAAAATGAAAATGATAGTATAGATGTATTGTGATCATGTAAAATACAATCAAAAAGTAAGTAATGATGCTCATTTGAAGTGTAGCAAGTAGGTAACTCCTTACGCTACGTTATTTTCAACTTAAATCCAATATTATTCAGTTCAGTTCAACTTTGATTAAATTAAATTTGTATTTCAGTTAACTTCAGTTCAATACAACTTGGTTCAGAAATTCCTAGTTGAAAATAACGAAACCTTACTCTTATGAACTGTATATTATGCATGTTAAAGAAGACATCATTAACAATTTGGTATCTCCTGATCCATGTTGTCAATTAAGCCTGATACAGTTAGTTAATGTGCCGCATATTGGAAAGCAAAACTATTTTAATACAAATTTAGTGCAAATCTTTTTTTAAGGGAAATTTAGTGCAAATCTTGTGTACCGTATTATTTGTACCATTCACATTTTTATAGTTTAATATAATTTTGTCATTTACTAAAAAGAACATAAGAGACTACTTTAATTGCATTTATTTATGTTCTATTAATCATGAATTTCAGGGAGTCAACTCTGACTGTATTCAGACACTACAACTACCAAATGCTAACACTATGGTAAAAGTTAGATTGCGTGGCACACAAGAAGTATATAAAGTGTCATGGGACTGGCGAAAGTGGAACCTAAGCGGCTATGGTTGGGAATCTTTCATTGTCAACCACGGGTTCAAGAGAGGACATCGGCTGAAGTTCACAGTAGTGAACCCATGGAAGCATGAACTTGAGGTCTCGACCTATCTGCGCCCTCCCAAAAGAAAACGCAATCCCATTCTCAAGAAAGAGGGAGAGTCACCTGATAACCCGGTGGTCATTGATGATGAGAAGGACGACACTGATATGAATATATTAGTGTTCGCTAAGGTAAAAGCGATACTACGAGCTATGATAGCAACGCTGGGGTTTACTAACCATGTTTACCCTAGTACATCAGGACCTAATGAATGGTACCTAGTGGCTATGCAGCGTGGCTCACATAGAGGTTGAGAAGTCCATTTTATGTTATGCTTTCCCCTGCGATGATACTCTCAAGCAAACTGCAATTTCATACATTTGTTTATGTTGTGTTTGACAAGACAATTTTACGTTTTGATTTATTATAACTTAACTTATATGATTGGTTAAAAATCGAAAGCTCGGTGAATTTTATATGGATATATTGAATTCGATTAAGTCTACATCTTTTCTTTTCAGTATAGTTATTTGCCTTCGTCGTGCTCACATCATACATAAATGCTATACATAAATGCTAGTTGTTTATTACTTTTTGGGTGTCGTATTATAAATTATCATTTCAATACATTCCACTTTTGAATATATAATTACCCTTATAAATCAAACATATTTATAACTTTACCACAATTTATCAATTATTTATTTCAAAAAAATCTCTTTCCCATAATGAGTCAGACGGAGTCTTTTCTATTGCGATACACATAGTTTGCACAAAAATGCTAAAGAATACTGTCTACATCTGGTATAATTTGCACAATTTAATATCGCTCACGTAGTATTTTTCCAAATTTTATAGGTCGTTGAAGGTTATTTTGAAGTGCACGCAATAGATTTCGACGATTATCCGATCGATCGAATGATGATGCTTCATTGAAAGAAATTTGTCATGGAACATCCTGATGATGAATGTGTTTGTTTATGGAATTGTTTGAACATTACTTTAAGTCTTTAACTAATGGAACACAGCTCCACAAACAGATAAACCAAAGAGCTCAGTCTTGACAAAATCGAAATTTACCAAAAACCACTGTTGTTTGGACACTACTTGTTTACATGACCCAAGCTCTCACTAAAATGTCTGTCTACGAATAACTATGCTAACTTGAAAAATGCATCTCAACAACTCAAAATGACATTGATATTGAGAAGACAGGTGAACAACAGAACCATATAGAAGTAAAGCTACCCTAATTTCGCTCTTCAGCCTCTGCAGCAGCCCTCTCCTCTGCGGCAGCTGCCATTAATTCGTCAAACTTCTCTGTCTTTCCCAGCACTATCTCAATCTAATTAACAAAGAGAAAAACATAAGCAAGGGTAACATGCCCATAAATAAAATGCTGAAGTGGAAAGTTAACATGGCAGCAAGATAGCATTTGTGATATGTTGCCCAAATTGTTAGTGTACATGGGTGGATAGTTTGCCAGATATGGGAATGAGGCATTCGTGTCACATGGGTAGATTGTTTGCCAGATATGGTAAAGAGACATTCGTGTCAGGGCAATAATCGTAAATGGGACATTTGACCCGGACCGAGGAAGTAGTATAAAGGGAATAACATTTATAGAAAAGCAGAAAACAAGGGCACAATACAAATTTAAGCACTAGAATCGGTTTGGGAAGCATACTAGGCAAGAACTTTTACACATGCACTGGAATAGGGTCAACAATAGAGATAAACCATCTATTAGAACTTACTTTAGCTTTCGAGATAGGACGCCCTCTGGATTCATCTCTAATCTCAACAGTTGATGTTGTGATCTCTGCATAGTATAAAATCAGTTTGTTATTACAGGATGGCCAAATGAGTCCCATGATAAAATATTTCATATCACTATATCAGAGATGGCAGTCTAATACTCTAATATACAAAGGAAACCAGAACACTTACTTTTCTCAACAGCAAATCCGTTATTCTTCAGGATTTCGGCAACACTCACAACTGTAGAGATAGCTGCACAACATAATAGTGAACAAACCATCAAAAGAGGAATATAGTATACTTTTATTGAAACATTATCAAACAGTAGTTACACAGGAGACTAATGATTCTGGAGAAGGGTATTTTCTCAGAGTTAAAAGAGGCAATCAAGTAGTAATCAGTACATCAATGGATGTGTTCATGTGTATACACTTCATTCACAGAATGCAAACACAAGTTTTGGCAAAAACTAAAAGAACAAATGTAAAGAAATAACTGCTTATTCCAACTGGATGCTTTATATGGAATCTGAATCTGAATCTGATTGGCATGACACATGGCAAATCACACCAACAAGTAAGATATATAGTGAAGGAGAAACTGAAAAGCATAGTCAACTTATGCAACCAGATATGGCACCAAGTGTCAGACTCGAGGACATATCAGTGCACCAGACACTGCTATTTTATGAATTAAACAGATCAGTTTTTTGCCTAAAATGCATGTCAACGTTCCGTTCGAGTGTCTGACACGTGTATGCAAGAGGAATTTGAGCACACTTATATCAACAGAGGTGGCTAGCCAAACTATAATAAAAGGTCAACACAAAACCTAGATATGTCAATCAATGTCCTTAGAAGCACATCTAGTCCCAGCATACCAAAGAAAGCAAAAGTAAACAACGCATTTAAAATATTATTTTGTATCACCACAAGTCCACTCATCTCTGAAACAGGTTTTCCTTTAATGAAACAGACAAATTAAATTCCGCTTGCGTAAATGCTTGACGAATCCAATCCAATTATCGCTTCACCATTTTGTCATTTAGAGTGTCAGCTGACAAGTTATCAGAAGCTTATGAAACAATATTAGACAGTCACTCCACAATGCCTAGCTGAGTTTTTCAAAGTGCTGCTCAACCGTTCATGTTTACAACTCCTAGTGAATCTCCAGTTTTACTTTCTCATAATGCATCATATCATATTCAGCTCAACACGAGTAGATAAAATGAAAATCATACTATATTCAGCTCAACACGAGTAGATAAAATGAAAATCATACTATATTCAGCTCAACACGAGTAGATAAAATGCAAATCAGGCTATATTCAGCTCACCACGAGTAGATAAAATGTAAAGCATACTATATTCAGCTCAACACGAGTAGATAAAATGAAATTCAATCAAAAGCAGCACATAATACCTTAAATCGACCAATCAAAGCTCGCAAAAAACAGAACAACAATTTCAGCAATAATTCCAATGGTACACAATCAGAAACAGATAAAAGGCGAAGAAGTACCCATTCCGAGAGCTGAAAGCTCAACGTCATTGTGCTGCTGCATGTACCTCTGCGAAAACAGAACCAATCTCAGATCCACAACACAATAAACCCTAGAAAAATGCTTCAACCAGCTTATAAATTCTCGCAGAAGCAAATTTACCTTGGAGAGATTGACGTAGAAGAAGAGCGGCTTCTTTGTGTTGGAAACCTGAATCCGATTCTTCTTCTGAGAGTCGCCGGAGATGTTAATGTTGCTAACGGCGTCGGTGATTTCCTCCATTATTATCGAATCTGAGGTTTGAAACCCTAATTGATTTGGTAACTCTTTGGAGAAGAAGAGATTGTGGCGAAATTGTTAAAAGGAGGTGTTCGCCGAAAGAGGTGTGCAGTAGAACTGCGAAGACTTTTTCTTGTTCCCTTTATGCCCCTGTTCTAGGGTTTCTTGCCTTTTATAGCTTTTTAATTTAAATTCATTTATTTGGAAAAATAATGTTACTAATTCGAAACATCCTACTTAATCCGTGTAACAAAACTTTACCTATTTTATATTTTTTTAAACGTTTCATAAAATTCTACTCATTACAAAAAGAAATTAGCCATGCACATTAAAATATTATTTTTAATATTAATATTACTCATTTATCACTATAAAACATTATCCCTTACTTAGTTTTTCATTTATTTTATTGATTTAATTTAATTTAATTTTTCATTCACTATATTCCTTTAATAAGATTTTTGTAGTTTTGAAACACTGACACACGTTACGGGAAGTTTGGGTCAAGCAAGAGAGTAGCAATGCGTGCAATTTGGTATACTGGTTAAGAACTTTATGTACACTTAATCAAATTTGTTTTGAAAGTGAGATTATAAACTAGTCGCGGGTGGTTTTTCGTTACAAATCAAGACAGATTACAGTAATATTTATACTCGTTATATATCATTTTCTTGGTTTGGCAATCGTGTACAATGTAGTAAGACTTTTGGATGGTAATTAAATGATTCTTACTAAACCTTTTAATCTTTTTATAATTTTCTAGAGTTTTTTTTTTTTTTTTTTTGTGATGAAGACAATTCATAAACAAGTGTTAATAACTAAAGTAAGAAATGTGAGTATTTTGAAGAAGATATATAAAGTCCCAATTTCTTATTCCTTGTTCAGGAGTACAATAATACTATAATAGTAGCACTAGCAAGACTCGTGTCGTTTGAAGAGGTGTTTTATCATATTATACTTTCTTAATATGTACTACTTGATGTATCTCGCAGAAAAACTAAAGGACTGTTTGGGTAGCAAGTCAAAACTCAGTTAAGCCCCTTAACCGAGTTTTGAGTTGCATTTTCTGTTTGGACAGCAGCTAAGGCATCCCTTTAAATAAGATAGGAAGTATACTTAATTTTGTCTAAAACCCAAAACAAAATTTAAACATAAATGATAAGTTATGGGCAACGAGCTATCAGAGCCAAAACAATCTAGCTTTTTTCCTATGAGAATTTGGGACACGGAGAATATATTCCGGCGAGTATTTGGGAAACGGGGAAAAAATAGTATATCTGCAATCCCTTTCCGGTGAGGATTTGGGACACAGAGAATAGCTTCTGACGAGTATTTGAGAAACGGGGAAGAGTAGTATATCTGCAATCCCTTGGGCATGTACCCTCTACTCAATAATTATAGCGAGATCAATAATAAGTGGGTTCAAACTTAAGGTGTGATCGAGCGTGCAGAGAAGAATCTCGTCGATCCGCGCGTAATTTCATCGGAGCCATTAAAAACCCTAGAGTAGTAGTATATATATTAATTTCGACTAGAATCCAAAAGAAAATTTAGTTTATTATTTCGTTTTCGAAAAGTAAATTTTCCTTATTAAAAGAAACTATAACAATTTTAACAAGATAGTAGATTTTAAAAAGAACGAAGATGGAAACAACACTTCGAACTAAGAAAGTACAGATCAATTAGATTAGACAGTGAATGAACTGAAACTACAAATCAATTGAATGAATGTTAAAGCAGATGAACGGATGAATGATGATGATTTTAAATTAATTTATTTTTTTCCGAAAACAAAATTTCCTTATTTTAGCTTAATTTTATTTTATTTTTTTAAAACTGAACTAAACACAACTATTAAGTTGAACAAAATATATCTCAAAGCTAGTAACATTTATAATATTTCATTAGTATGAAAATTGGACAGTATAATTTATATTAATTCCTTATAATTTGGTCTAAAAATATTTAAATAAAACAAATTAAACAATTGCCAATTATCAATTTCTTCATGTCAAACAAAACTTCATACTCACTCGTCTTATAACAATTAAAAAAAACAAATAAATTTACCCATATTTCATTTTTACGCCTCCACCAAAACTTTCAACTATTTTGGATTCTCACGAGCACGGTGTATAATTATCTTAAAAGTACTTGTAATATAAAAAAAAATCTCTTAATTTCTCGTTGGTACTCGTTGATATTATTGTTCAAATTTGAATATTTGTACAAATAAAGATAGACAAAAAATTATGTATAAATACGTTCTAATAAATATAACGAATTTACATTACTGCGATGTCCAAAATGTCGAATTTACATTACTGCGATGCAATAGAACTGGAGTAGATGGTTTTCCGCAATAGTATTTAAATTTCCTAGTTCATATAACACAGTAATATGGCATTTCATTCAGAGATGTGAACAACAACATGATACGGACTATCCAGAAAACTAAGATGTTTGACCCTTTCAGAGATGTGTTCAACTGGTTTGATTTATTGTCCAGATAGACCATAAACCTATCCGCGACGACTTCACATAGTTCATAGAAGTATAGAACAAGTAATGAGACTGAAGAAGAAAGAACCAGTATGATCTCATCAATGCCATAATCTTTTCCAGGATATATATAAGCGCACTTTTTCAGAGTTGGTGCAGATGCTCATACACTCAACTTAAGAAACTATAGAGAACTGCATATAGTTGGTTGTCAAAGGATACAAAATTACCAGAACAAAAAAGAGTAATCTTCAATGCTACAAGAAACATGAATCTCAAGAACCGGGAAGATCCAGAAATGTTCTGGCTTTATAACATTGATATAACTAATTCTTACAGAAATTCTACTGCAACTTAATAGTGCAAATCAAGATGATACAAAACCACGTTTGAAATCTATGTCCCAAAGAACATACAAACAGAGGAGTTATAACCTGATTAAATAGCTACACTGTGCAAGTAAGTAACTAATAACCTGATAAAGTGATCCAGGTACCAAACCAGCTGGAAGCTCCCACAAATGTCACAGCCATACATATAATCTCAATTTGGTTTCAAAAAGTCTTTGCCCACTTCACATATATTGGGAGCAACAAACTTCTCAAAGAAATTCCCTGTACAAATTGCATTAAGCGAATAAACAATTAGAGAGATCAGCAGATTAATATGCCAGAGTTCAAAAGGTGTCAGTCTCTATGAATTACTCACAGCGTCCTTGTCTTGAGTATGATGGTGAGCTTTAGCACAACTGTCTGTTCTCCATTGCCAACCAGCCCCTTGTATACTCTACCCATGCTGATTAGATCATAGCCAGTGAAAAGTGTCACCAACATAGTTCAGCTCTTGCCGATTCCTCCTCTTTATGTTGGCATCTGAGGTTTCCCGTTACATGGGTATGATGACTCTTATCACAATTGTTGGCTTCTCCCTGGGATAATAGATACATACATCGGATATGACGTCCAGGGTTACTAACAAAGTGACTGGTTCTATTGTATTGTATCTTCATAAAGTGTTATGAGTAACAAAATACTTACAATATTCTTCTCAATTCACACAAATGAATCCATCACCATGCTAAATATATCCATACAAGAGTAGTAGTATTTGTGCACATAAAATTATTTAGCGAAATAGGCAGGCAACTTCTTGCTATATGCATCAAGACATGACTCATGACAGTCGATACGTATGTCACGCATAGTAAATCTACTAGAGACATGACGCATGACAGTCAATACGTATGTCACGCATAGTAAATCTACTAGAGACACAAGCCATTAACAGAAACATGAACCCTCATATTGCACTAGCCAGCCTGGTTCAGATAAAAATCCACCTAATATACTGAAGGATTTCAAAATCCAGTCTCATAATCTTTAATTATTGATAGAATATTATAGAAACTGTACAGGCACACGCAGACCAATACAGAGAAAGAGAGAGAGACCATACCAGTGCAATCTATTTCCTCTCCGACTTTACCAGTTACCAGAAAACTCTGGTCCTCTTTCTTTTTCTTTTTCTTTTTTCCTTATATTTTCTTTAAGAGAGGGAGAGGGAAAGACTCTGGTGATCAAGCCACATCTAAGGAATTAAAATTGCGACAGATGTGTCACGTATCCTGCCCCTTATTATGCCACTTGATTGCCCATTCAGCAAAATTTACAATTTCCCTAGGAAGATGTAGCTTTAATGCTGGTCTAGCACAAAGAAGTGCAAACAAAACGACACCAAAGGTGTAAACATCCAGAAGTTGTTGTCCCCTGAAACAATCGGGATAGATGTAGCGGGAACTCCCTTTAACAATTGTACTATCATGGCTTTGCTTCCTCTCAGACCAGGTCCAAGGAAGTCCAACATCAGCAATCTTGACAATAAGATTTTCAATGAGCAATTTTTTCTCCGATTCATTGCGAATTCTAACATAGACGTCATGAAGATACTGCAGCCCTTTAGACGTACCAATACATATCTCAAGTCTCTCCTTTCCACATAGACTCTGAATATTTGAATAGTAAAGATGACTTCCGAGGGAGCCATTTTTCATTAATTCGGAAACCAGAATCATCTTATTCTTTTCATCAGGATACGCCAATCCTGTTCTGAATTTTTCGGTAGCTTCTCTATCCCAGAAATTTTCACATTTCACAGTTATATTCAAAAGATCATCAGAAATACCAACTTTCACAAAGCCAAAAAGTCCACGTAGACAGCTCCTATCAAAGATATTTGATTCTACTGCAAGAGTATTGACATAGCTCGAATTAGAATACACACTAATAGGTGAACCTGAGGAATCTGTCTCGCTCAACGTAGAGTCTTCAGGACCTAATGAACAAAGGTACAATATAGCTATGTTAGTGTCTGTATAATTATATCCAATCAACATCCACAGAAGTAAAAATAACATAACACAAGAAAAATAGAAAGAACTGACAAATGACAATCATTCCCACAAACTTCTGAATAAAAAGAAAACTACAACAACTACTGACGGCTGTGATTCTTTTATGTGTCTTACTTAGAAGCAATTTAGCACCAAGAAAAGAAAATCAGTTCAAAATTAAACACTGGCAAGTAAGAGAGAACAGCGTAAGCTGTGAAACTTTGATGAAATACTAATAAGTTATGCCTACTTCTAGATATTAAAAAATATTGTCCACTCAAAGAGAGTTTCTTTTATAGCAGCTTTTAGGAGCAACTATTAAGCACGGATGTGTGCCATGATTCTCTTGTCTCTTCTTTACGGAACCCTTCAAGATTTACTCTGAAGACACCAGAAAATTTTTAACAAGAAAATACGAGACGTGTTGCTTTTATAAAGTTTATTGTGGATCATTACATACCTGAAAAACATGTGGACACAAATGGATTAACTCCGCCTGGCAAAAGACACAATGGCTTGCTTTGTTCAATGCTTTGTTCATCTTTAACTCCAGCCATTCCTCCACAGGTTTGTTCATCTGCAAAGTCAACCTGCAAGATAGTTGCATCACTGGATGAACTGACCACCTCTGCTGTTTCATGATCGGGTTTTGGAAAATTTCCCCTCTTCTGCTGCTCAAGTGCATACTCAAGTTGTAACACAACTTCAGCCATTGTTGGCCGTTTTTTGGGTTCATAATGCAAACACATTTCAGCAACACCGACAAATATATGAAGACTGTCTCTTGAAATTTTGCCTGTCAGACACGACGCAACTAACTGATCAACTTCTCCACTAGTTATTTTATTTTGAGCCCATAAGACTAGAAAATACTCATCCTCTTTGGCTCTTCCATGGAGAACAGGTCTTCCACACAATACTTCCAATAAAACCACACCGAAAGCATATATGTCACTTTTCCTAGATAGTCTACGGGTTCTAAAATAATATGGGTCAAGGTACTCAAAAGTTCCCTTAACATTTGTGCTGACATGGCTTTCGTACTTGTGTTTGTTTTCAGGTTTGGCCAAACCAAAATCCGAAACCTTGGCAACAAAATTTTGATCTAGCAGGATGTTTGATGCCTTTATATCACGATGAATGAGTCGATGGCCAGTGTGGAGATAGTCTATGCCTCTAGCAGCTCCAATGCAGATACTGAGGCGTTGCTTCCAGGTGAGAGGCAAATAACTATCATTGTTCCTTGAAGATTTATAGAGGTGGTCTTGTAATGTCCCATAGCTCATGTACTCGTAAACAAGAATCATTTCCTTGCCTTCCTTGCAGTACCCAATCAGTGACACAAGATTGATATGTTGAAGCTCAGAAAGAGTTTCAAGCTCAGTCAGAAACTCCTTTTCGCCTTGACTTGAGTTTGATTTTAACCTCTTTATAGCAACGGTCTCTTGCCTTTCACCAATGACTCCTTTGTAGACTTTCCCAAACCCGCCCTTTCCAATAATGAGTACATCACTAAAGTTTCTGGTGGCTGATTGGATCTCAGCCAACGAGAACCTTCTAAAGATGTGTGCAGCCTTGTCTGATAGTTTGTTTTCTCCATCCGAAACACTGTTTTCCTGAATTGTTATGAACTTATGAAGAACAATGTTTATTACAACCATTGTGGTTATAGATAGAGTTGCAGTCGCATTTCCAAGATTGAAAACTGCTTTTAACTGCCGGATTATCAAGGATTGCCTCTTTTTTGCTGGAGGCAACGGATTGGGGCTGGCAAGATTGTTATCAGGATTGCTCAATTTTAATATCTCAAATCCTTTAAGAAGATCATATCCATCCCCAAATATATTGTTCGACTCCAGGGAGATAGAAATATCGCGTTGAGGATCCCGTTTGTGTCCCCTGATAACCACAAGGTAGTCCTTATACCAGCTGTTGCGATTGCCATGTTTTGCTCTATTGACTGCATCATTGCGAGTCTGAACGATATTCTGATTAATGAGTACTTTGAACATTGCACGACTGGTTTCCGCAATCTTGAGTCCTAGCTCAGAGTAATGAATCCTGACCAAGTAGCTGAAGCCGGTATGTACAGACCTCTTCCACGTAATATTCTGGATCTCATGAGCATCCTGTTTCGGTGCAGTACCCCACATCCCAAACATATCAAAATTCTCATCATTTGAAGAGATTGAATTCCGTTTCAAGTTGTACCGATGGATAATTTCAAGTGCGGTACTACTATCAACACTGACCAAAGACTTCTCCCCAACTACATAGCCTCCAGACCCCTCACCTTGCACATAATTCAAATGTGCAGGAACATGAACTAACTCTATGCCATTTACAAACGCATAAGTTTTTTCTTGTGATGGACTATTGCTAGGAGTGAAAACAATATTAAGCGGTTCGTTTTCCGTCACACATAGACAGAACTCCTTAGTAAAAGTGCTGACACCAAGAGCATGAGCAGTCAAGGAAGCACTAAAGTTGCTGAGAAGGATGAACTGAGCAGCTTCTACAGTAAATAAATCCTGAAAACTCGAAAAGCCTTTGTATGAAGCAGCATTAAAATGAAGTCTCAGAATAACCTGACCTGGATTCAAATGAATTGAGTACAGGAACCTGGAACCAGAGATCCGTGCTGTCCTGTAGATAACTGGATCAACAACAGCTGCACCGGCGGACTTGTCGGACTTGTCAATTGATCTCGAACTTGTTGATACTCCTTTCAACTGGAGCAGCGAGGTGAATCGAGGACTCAAGTATTCATCTCCGATCCATTCCCTGCCATTATTAGGTGCAGAGACTCCAGCTGAGCCACAGTTGATGGAAACTTCGGATTTGAGGCCGGCACCGGCGGAAAACACAGGGCAAAAGACTATCAGAAGGACGGAAAATTGGGGGAAATACATATCGTGCTTTTGCAAAGGTGGAAACATAAATGAATGTTTTGGTTTTGGATCAGATTGAAATTTGAATCGGTCTTACATGACTTTGTTCAGACTTCATATTGCTACAGAAGATTTCAATCTTACTCCTCCGGTCTTCCCAACGAACACAAAAAGTTAACTCGGTTAAGGAAATTAGTTAAACTCCTAATTCAAATATACAGTAAAAAACAGTTTTGGTATTGAGTTTTTTTCTTAGTTATTGTGCTTTGTCACTGAGTTAATCCATTCTTTATGTATCTTTAACACTACGGTTAATATTTATGGGTTAATAAATTCCGATAACTATAAACCTTAACCGAGTGTCAGTCAGTCTGTTAGAGATTAGTACACATTTTCATTTAACTTTTTTTTTTAACCCGTAAAGTAAGGATCGAACTCCGATGTATTGGTGAAAGGGAAACGTCTTACAAATTGAAATGTGTTTCGTTGTTGTATTCTTTTGAATCTGTAAACTATTACTTCCTCCGTCCGAAACTTCTCATTTGACTTTTCAGTCAACAAATAAGTGATGGATTACTTTTGATTAGTATATTGGAAGAGGAGGTAAAAAAATAGTTATATTAATTGTTAATGGTTGTGAAAAGTTAGTGAGGTAATAACTTTTGAATATATTTATTAATAAAGTAGAAACTTAAATGTCAAAAAATGGAAATGGAAAGCTTCAAATGGGACACCCAAAATGGAAAAATGAGAATATTCTGACAGGACTGCGGAAGTACAAATTATCAAGTAAATATGAATACAGACCTAAACCTATGACTACAAATCACTCGATCACATTTTGATCCACTAAAACATTTAATACATGTGTGTTTGCCACTGAATTAAGGTTTTGACATTTACACTGTTTTTACATACTCAAAACTCCGGTTGCTATTCATGGATTAAGAAATTTCAGATAACTCTAAAACATAATCGAGCGTCAATCAGTCTTTTAGAGATGAGCAGGTACCCAAGTAATCCAGCAGAAAAAGAGGAAATGATTCTTTATTTTCTTGGACGGGAAGGGATACGTAACCTGTTTCTCTAAGGTTAGAGAAAGGAAAACAACAACAAAAGGGGCAATGAGGACGCAGATGAAGAAGTGCTAATAACAATATTGCTATAGTCAGAGTTATCAATCCCGGATAGCGGAGCGGAGCGGCCGACTCCGAAAACGCTATAGCGAATAGCGGAGCGGGCGCTATTTGAAGTATATCAACATACTTCTCAAAAGAATATATATACATATAAAATATAGAAATCTTTCACAAAAATGACTAAAATGCAAGGAGATTACTAATCATAGAGTCATAATAGATAATTTATAAATAAG